>VZTV01044524.1:294-14194 GCA_013400875.1 Anhinga rufa | reverse complement strand
TGTAGAGTTTTTATTTTTTTAAACTGTACATTATGTAGTGAATTTGTGTCATGTTTTGCTGTGACAGTTTTCCAGACTGTAGCTGGAAATTAAATTTAATCTATAAAACATGTTAACCTCCATTGCACAATTCAAGTGTCAAACTTACCTACTGTCCCACACCACATCATGCCAAGTTAAGAGAAGCTGAAGCTACCACTAAAAGGGGAAAAGTGGCTTGCAGTGTTACTAAAACCGTGGCTGCCTACACCTTCCACACTGGACAGGCTTGAGGCCACAGCTGCCAAGAGCCCTTGGCACCCCTCGCCCCACAGAGGCCCAGCTGGAGCTCCTGGGACCTGTGGCTGCAGAGCATTGCAGCGTGGCAGATCTGGCCACCTCCATTTGCGCTTCTGCCACGATACCACGAGCAACCCGGTAAGAGACAAATGGGTGCGCATTCCTTCCCGGAGGAGCTGGTGTGCTACACAGGCGGGCAAGACCTCAAGATGCCCATAAAGGAACTGTGGAGTTCCCAGCTGTGGAGAGTCAAGCCACTGCCAGGATCACCCAGATCAAGAGCCAGTGTAACGATTATTTTCATCATCACATCTTCATTTAACAAGAAATTCATGCCTCCTCTGAGCAGCAGTACAAGCCAGCAGCAAGGCATAATTCATAGTGTTGCTAACTTTGGACAATTTTTCTCTGTTGAGGAGTTTGGATGAGATGGAGCCCTGACTTCTGACTGGTTTTGTTCCAATGTGCCCCCCACCTTTCTCCATGTCAACTGTTCAATTTCTGACATGGCGCTGCCTTCCCATGTCCGGCATCGTGGCATACTTCCTCCTTACCACCTGCTCTTCTTTGTGTAGATCTCCTCTTTACTGTCACATGGCATTGAGCCGTACCTTGACTAGAAACCTCACAGTTAAGTCAGCTAGCAGGGGTAGGAGCCGCCTCATGAGGAACCCACCTATGTATGATAAACATTAAGGAAATGATTAAAATTTCTGCCTTGACACACATATCCTAAAGCAGGTATCTTCCCCCAAAGCATGCTTTTTTCTATAAGATGACACGTAAATACTTCCTCTTCCTAAAACAGAAATGAGAGAACACTTGTTCTATGACAACACATTTGCTCCTAAAAGACCACCAAACGGACCAGCAACCGAACAGGTCAGACTCATACCCATTAGTTCAATGTTCACCTGAGCACAAACCAAAGTCAAGCACGGAAGGCGTTTCTAAAGGAGAGAAATGCTGAGACACACATTTTGTACTTGGTGCTGAGCAAACAAACGCCCCAACCTACCGAGGGTGAATTATAACCGCTCTTTTTGGAATCTGGCATGGAAATGGCCAAAGTCTGAAAATGGTATGTAGCAGGAATTGGGGAGGTCCAGAGGGAGTTGTTTATGACGAGGGAGAGGAGGTGGGGAAAAAATGAAGTTCCAGCTCCGGAGTCTTTTCTTCTAGGTAACTGCTACCATCTGGAGCCATTAAGGTCAGGCAACCCTTACACACCGCCTCCCCCCTCCCCGCCCTCTGCTGCCAGGGCTGCTTTCCCACTCCGCCTCTCCAGGGTATGGCTGCCTTCATGGCTGGGGCTAGGTACGGGCATGCCCGTTGCCTCTTAGCTCTCCAGCACCAGCTACTTCCATGCCTCCATGGGTATTTGATGTTAATTCCGGGACATCAAGATCCCTTTCCACACTGTGACAAGTCCCCTGAAAAATCTAACCTACTGTTTTGAATTACCATTTAAGCCATTAGTCGCTTAAGGAAGCTTGCCAGAGTCAGCAATAACAGACATCTGGTACGCAAACGGTTTCCCAAAAAATAAAACAGTCCTCCACTACCCGTTTTCTCTCTGTGGTAGCTGGATTTTGTGGGTATGTGTTTGATCTGCAACGGGATCAGTGCAATAAGACAGTGACACAAGTTTAGCAATTGCTTTGTGAGGTTCGGTTAATACCACATAAGAAATGGTTCTCAGATTCTGCACACAGACAGGTTTATGTAAAATATATAAACATTTGTCCAGGTCGTTACAGATTGCATAAATATGGCATTTTTACTGTTGCATTTACAGATGTGCATGTACAACGATGTGCAAATAATCACAATTTGATTACAGTCTTGAAAGGTACTTGAACTTTGCATCCAAGTAACACAATGAAGAAAAATGCCCACCGAAGAATTTAAATAGCAAACTTAAAACATGGTTTAAATTCATAACAAATTTCAATGTCTTCTCAGTAAAACTTTCACACATTTAAAATAGTTTGTATTCATTTTATTTGTATATGTCAAAATACAATTTTTTTTCCAAAATAGTGGGTTTTGCAACTAGTTTCATGCAGATACAAGGTCTGCTCAGTACTACCAATAAAATCAATATAGCACAGTAGCCATTCATTTTTTTAGATATAAAGAATAAATAACCTAAATATAAAACACTAAAATATTAGAAACATGTATTTAATCATTCACAGGCACCCAAACTTTACCAAGTATAATCCAGAATATGCCTAACTGTCTTGTAACAGAACTCAGTACGTTGCAGCCATTCAATTCTTTACTTTACGTTAGCATAAGACAATGGAAGTCCCTATGGTTCAGACCCACCTCTCATACAGATCAATTACAATACGGTATCTCAAACTATCCGTGTACCTTTAAAATCAAGAATCCTGAGCTTGGTAGTAAGAGCATAACCTTACATCTTCAAAAAACCAATCAAGAAAGAGAGGACATCACATCTTCCTTACCAAAACAGAGCCCACCCCCGTAAAACTAACCCCCGC
This sequence comes from Anhinga rufa, assembly GCA_013400875.1. Taxonomy (NCBI): domain Eukaryota; kingdom Metazoa; phylum Chordata; class Aves; order Suliformes; family Anhingidae; genus Anhinga; species Anhinga rufa. The sequence continues at coordinate 11,402 of VZTV01044524.1, read as the reverse complement.
CCCCCCCGTAGGCAGTAGAACACAATGACCTTTTTAAATGAAGGGGTACAAATTCACATTTAATATAGTATACAATATAATCAATAATACAATAGCTACTACAAGCTTTACAATGTACAATTTGTTTGAATGGCTGATCTGTTCAGTGGTTTTAGGCAATGAACTATGTGCCACCAGGATGTCGTATTTTGAATGGTTTAGTGAAAATATAAAAGCTGTTTCTAACAAAAGCGATCTTCACTTAAGTACTTCTTTTGTTTTAAAGGCCACTGAAATGTATAAAATGGTCTGACACGACGGTGTTATCAAATCGGATGCCTTCTCACATGGCAACAACAGTGCATATAAACAGTCATGTGAGTGTAATGGGTTATGGTTTTCAAATGATTTAGTACATTACTTTGGCTAGCACAACAGTTTTGGACAGCACTCAGATAAATACAGGTATGTGAAATGTAGTGAAGCAGTTATATTTATGCAATTTTTTATTATGGTGAACACTATCAAATGAAAAAAAATGGGAGGAAAAGATAATAATAAAGTATTTTATATAGTTTAGACCTTTTGTAAAGATAGGGCTCCATACAATGTACAATGTCTAAATTCTTTATACCATAAAAATTAATGAACTTTGTTAAACACACTATTCTGGAGTAGCCTAATTTGCATTAACAGCCATTTGCAATAGGGAAATATATTCAAGCATGCCACGTGGTGGTCTGAAAAATCAAACCAGTACACATTTATATATACAGCATCACTCAGTACCTGCTCAAATGAATGTGACGGTTACAGGATCTAACATCTTTCACTACAAACGTCTTTTTTTTTTTTTTTTTAAAGTGACCGATAAAGGCAGAAAACAGGACTCTTAAAATATTTCTAGTTTCAACTGACTTTTAAAGCATTTTGTATAGGAAATAAATGCATATTGCACAAACAGTGAAAGCAAATGTTCCACCAAACATCTCTGTTCCAGGTGGTTGGACAACACAACTCTAGGTAGCTACACAAATAGGTAATTTAAAAGGGTGTGTGGTCTCTGCAAATGGTAAAGCTGTGAAAACACTGTACAAGAAAATCTGGTACATGAATAATTAGAAGGGGGAAAAAAATCCAAACTTAAGATTTAAAGAAGAACTGAGCATAGAAAAAAACTGGGAATTGTGGCACAACAAAAACATCATTGAGTAACTGTCTTCTGTGAGAGCTGAAAGCTTTTGATGATGTAAAAGTGTTTATGTACAACTAAGGCTTACTGGTTAAATATCTGAGGCGTATCTGGCCTTGAACACTTTCCTTATTATGCTGTAGCTGTAAACAAGATTTCTCAGTCATTTTATCTTCTCAGCAGCGGCATTTTAACACAAACAATGATCTTGATACAAAAAAACACACAGGTAAGAGGGCGTTTGGCAGGATATCTGAAAATGACAGTCTCCAAGGGATCTTCCCACACTTCCAGTGACTGCCATACTATGGTCCACTGGAGTTACTAGCGATGTGCAATACCGTTATTTGCTGCTGTAGTAAACCCTTTATTTGGAAAGTTTGCTTATAACTCTGATCAAGGCCCCATTTTCATCTTTTAGCCTCTGGTTGTCTGCCTTCAGGTCTGGTAGCATCTATGAAAAATGAAACACGATGGTTATTTGCTATTATACCCCAAGTAAAAGCAGCAAGACAAGACAAGCGCTGGGGATAAAAACTTTTATTCAGCTTAAGCATCTCAGCAGCTCCCCCCACTCATATCAGCAGTTCGGAAAAATCTCACCTTTTAGCATGACACAGTTAAGGAGTTATAGTTTAGGAGTTTTCATTTGCTTGGATTAGATGCACCAAATCTCAGTGGTGCAGATGACAAGCCTTTAACAAAAGCATTTAGCATAGCATGAGGAAAGTAATTAAACGCTTCAAATTTCAGTGCAAAACAAACAAACAAAAAATGCTAATTACCAACAATTGAAAGAGGCTTGTCTGTACTGCACTTGCACAGTTTCAAAAAACATGCTGCGGCTAAGCATATCTACCGCTGTGCTCCTGCATGATTCCATCCCGATCAGATACAGTGCGATTCAGCTTGTTAGCTCATAGCATTTATCTTCCTACCACTTCCAAACTCATGTTGAAGCACACACCCCATAATTTGAGATCATATCCCTGAATAGCTTGGTTCACACGAAATCAGATCATTGAAAGAGATCACTGCAACCCCAGGCTGCATACTCAGGCATCCAAGTTAGGAGGTGGCAAGTTGAGGTTGCCACAGGAGATGGGGGGCACACAAGCACAAAAGCTGGAAGGCAGAAGCCAAGTGAGGTGAGAGTTGGACAGGATCAGACAGGAAAGGAGGATGAGTCAGTGCACAGAGGTTTCTACTGGGATAATATAACTTGTCAGAGAAACCAGGAGTAAGCTCAGCAGCTCTCCGTATCTACATTCACACACTGATAACAAACCACCTATAATACTCGTGGCTAAATTGCGTGTATGGTTTCTAGCAGCAGGTTTACACAGGAGGTAACAGCCTATTCCTGCAGAGCAGTTATTCAGTAACCTTGGGTGCATGAGGTCTGTCCAGCTGGTGACCTATCTAACAACTGCTACATAATTTTTCATGATGAATTTTCCTTACCACTGTTTTTGGGTTTGTTTTTTGGTTTTTTTTTTTCCATTTTGTTCAAGCAAAATTATACTTTCAACCCCATTATATTCAGAAAGAACTGAGAAGTTTAAAAATGCAGTATTAATTAACTGTGCGTTACACCAGAGGTGTCATTTATCCATTTCCTCCACAGGAGTCCTGTCCACACCAAACAGCAGACCCCCTCAACGAGTGAGACATGATGGTGCACTGAGGATGACTGAGGTTATAGGATCTCTAGTTTATTTCCCTGCTAATACCAGAGTATGCAAAATGAAGACAACAGGAGATCATAAGAAGAAAAAAAGGTGGTTGCCAGAGTTAGAGTAAGTAAAAATCATCCTGCTAACCTGGATTCCAACTCTGTTCCATGATGGAGCTTAGGGCAAGCCACCTAAACTGAGCTCTTCACAGAGTCAGAGGGAAGCTCCCATTATAGTCAAGTGAGAGCTGTGCTCTGAACAGAAAGTGATGTAAAATGCTGATTACTTTCAAAAACCATGTCAAGGTGTTTGGAATTGGGCAACACAAGTAACGATTTGGCAATTTTCAGGTATGACCTCTGTTAAGTTTTCTAAGCTGTAAAAGCCAACTACCGCTGCCTGAGATAGACATGCTAGGGGTCACCCAGATAACAGGTGCGTGTACCATGCATTTGTGCGTGCACCTGTAATATTAGGATAAACTAATAATATTAAACTAACAATAATAAACTGTAATATGAAGATAAACAACGGGGTTGTTCTATGACGGGTATCTGCAGACAACGGAACAGCCACTTGCTCAGGCAAAGCAACTAACACCTTTCCTTCCTCCTTTTTGTTCTGCTGTGGACTTCATACCAAAGATCCTGGGTGAAACCACAGCAGCCTTTGTCTAGCCATGCACAAGGAGCTAAGGGAGTCTGGTTTTGTTCTTGTTAAATGGGTATCTTGACAAGTGTTGTAGTGTATGTTTTCTAATGAAACCTCAAAGTAATTCCAGGAATGTCACAGTCTCTTTCAATTTACTGACCAGGGAGCCGCAGCCCATAATGCTTAATTACACACAGGCAGACCCACAGAGTGGTATATTTTCTGGTGAACTATTTTAACAAAAAGGCCGCTGTTCAAAATTTAGAGATTTAATATAATCCAGTACCATTAGATGTCTGCAAATCTCTGTAGATAGATTTTAATCTTGATTAAACTAATAGGTAGAATAGGTATTAAGAAAATATTTATCTTTTGTTGTGATTCTGCTAAAGAATAGGGGAAGACTGGTAGGAGACAAAAGCATTTATGAGTAATAGGAGATTGATCAGGAAGGATAAGCTCAAGTAACCTAAAATACTTCTGTTTCTCATCTACACTAATCCCCACATATTTTAAACCTAGCCAAAGACATTTATACAATTTTCTTGGAGCAGTGTATTCCTATGGTACTCAAACTTCTCATGAGGTGACACTACATACCTGCAGAGGCAGGAAAAAAAAGCTTTGCAGTAAATTCAGTAAAATTACAGTTATGTATTGTACTTCACACTTCGAATTCCAATTTGCTTCTCACTGAAAGAGCAAAGTATCTTCCCCGGGATGAGATTCCTGAATAAGATTACAAATGCACTATTTTGCCTATCTGTATTGTACGATGTGCTGGTTTTGGCTGGGGTAGAGTTAATTTTCATCACAGTATCTACTATGGGGATATGTTCTGGATTTGTGCTGGAAACAGTGTTGATAACACAGGGAAGTTTTCATTACTGCTGAGCAGTGCTTACACAGAGGCAAGGCCGTTTCTGCCTCTCACCCCACCCCACCAGCGAGGAGGCTGGGGGTGCACAAGAAGCTGGGAGGGGGCACAGCTGGGACAGCTGACCCCAACTCACCAAAGGGATGTTCCATTTCACATGACACTGAGCTCAGCAGTAAAAGCTGAGGGAAAGAGGAGGAAAGGGGGACATTTGGAATGATGGCGTTTGTCTTCCCAAGTCACCGTTACGCGTGATGGAGCCCTGCTTTCCTGGAGATGGCTGAACACCTGCCTGCCCATGGAAACAGTGAATTAATTCCTTGTTTTGCTTTGCTTGTGCACGTGGCTTTTGCTTTACCTGTTAAACTGTCTTTATCTCAACCCATGAGTTTTCTCACTTTTACCTTTCCGATTCTCTCCCCCATCTCACCAGTGGGGAGTGAGCGAGCAGCTGCATGGTGCCTAGTTGCCAGCTGAGGTTAAACCACAACGTATGACTAGCTAGTAACTCTGCAGTGCTGTTGTTGAGCAAATAATTATTTAATAATCACCTGACATATGTGGAGCCAACGCAAATCTGTACAGTAATAATAATGTCTGTATTTGCTGGAGGATTTAACAGTTCTTACATATACAACAGCTTTGTAAATTAATATTACAAAAAGCTCATGAACTGCTGAGATACCCATTCAGATTAATCAGGCACACTGCTATGGTTAAGCTACCATCATAATGTCAAACTTCCCTGCTGTGTTTCCATTGCTTTTCTTTTGCTAGCCAGGCTCCTCAAGCTCTACAATGATCTGCTGTTGAAAAATCCCCCTACAAAAAGGAATACTGAATTGTTTTCTGTGGGTTAACACCCTGAACTGGCTTACCATGGTTAAAGGAATGACAGTGCTAGCAAAAAAAGACAGTATGGATGTGTGGCTGTGGACAGCAGTCATTAGATTAGCTCAGCTGTGTTGAAAAACCACATTGTTAGCTGAAGCTGATGCAAGATAGGCTGCCCTAAAGGGACAGCTCTCCCTTCGCATGCAGCAGTATGCTCCTGCTGCTTTCTGTGTGTTAGTTCAGTGATTCAACAACACTGGGGTGAGATGGATCAAGTAATATAACGAATAAAGGGATTTGTTCTCAGCCAGGTCAGTAAGCAGACTTGACTTACTCGGCAAGGGTTAACACAAGGGAACGCTGAGGAATGCAGGGCCTGGACCAGGAACAACCCTTCTATCCACATCCTATTGTCAGACCAACTCCAGGAAGACATGAAGCCAGAGGATAAACCAATTTATTTCATGCCTCTTAGTGGGGAAAACCTGAGATTGGACTTTGTGAGCAGAATGAAAAAACATACGCTTATTGCCTTGTTTCTAAGCAGGAAGCGGGGTAGGCGAGGGGAAGCAGTTTAGCAAGAGTCACAGTGCAGAAGGAAAAATTTTTTTTCCACCTACAAATCTTAAAAGCTCACAGAAACCTCCAACCCCATACAGCTGTTATATAAGAGAAGGAAGAAAGGCATATAGATTTGGTGTGGAATGAAACCACATTTTGTTCCTCACAGAAGTTTTGAATCTTCAGTGGTTTCTGAAACAGCCCTGAAATAACACTAAGGACAACAAACTGGTATTTTTTTCCAAGATGAAACTCAGAATAGTTCATACCTTTAACACAAGGGGACTGAACCAGATCACCTAGTAAGTATGAACTAATCTGACACACTAGGGAGGTTTTTCTGTGGCTGTGTTTGTACAGTCCTTGCATGATAGGATTCTGGTCCACAACTGGAATGCCTACATATATAGCAATATAAATCAATAACCTCAACTCAGTGCTAAAACTGGATATTTTAAGCTGTCTAAATAAAAATATGGATTGGCCAGAACCACATGGGAAGTTAATATGTGAAAATATTAATCAACTTGAAACTCTGATACATTTTGAAAGGAAAGACTTTGGGCCCCTCGCAACACTAAAACACACAAATGTAAGAAATAAAGTTGCTAATGCAACTGTTCAGAAATGCACAATATTGAAACCACTTCTCAAACATTCTTTAGTTGAGACTAGATTTGTATCAATTCTATGCGCTTCAACTATACTGCAGTAAGAAAGCTCAATTTTTAATTTCAATTTATTAAAAAACTAGAGGCAGATCTATTTGAGCATTTACTCAAACGTAAAAACAAGGAAGTGACTTCAGTGTACCCTAGTGCAAACTCAAATCCTTTCAATTCTTGCCAAGATTTGACATGTCAAAGGTCTCCTGGATCTTTGCCAATTTATCTTCAAGTAAGGGAGGACAAGCTTCAGTGCTAGTAAGGACAATACCACACCATACCAACACATCTGTGACACCTCTAGTTGGTACGCCGGACACCATGCTTTAGCCACACTTCCAGAACCGAGCAGCAGTAAGTCAGTTTCTGACACACAAGTGTTAATAGTAAAATTCTACCCAAGCACAAACTGAATGTCAGCACCTGCCTGGCTACACAAAGGAGAAGGCAGAAATTACAAGTCCACAGAGCGCAGTTGCCTACAGGACCCTGACAGCTTGGCAACCACTCGGGTCAAGGCCCTATTCTCAGTCACCAGTCGCTCATTTATGTGTCTCAAAGATTGAATCTGCTTTATTTGTTGCAGGTTCTGCAGGAATCAAAGAAATAGGAGAGAAAACGAGAAAAAAAACATGTATATTATGTTTAAAAGAACTAGAGATGAGCAGAATTGAAAGAAAACTTGAAAAATTGAAAAGACAGTCCTGTTTAAAGTAGATAAGTCTCTGTGAAAGGAAAGAATCAAACAAGTGGCACATTCTTGAAAAGCAATCTAAGAACCAGCAGTGATTCGTCACAGCTTTACAAAACAGTTCAGGATACATTAACAATGAGAGCTATTCCTGGAATTCTTTACTTGACATCCTAATTGCACAAACTAAATCTCCTATTCCAAAGTCTGTAAATAATGACACATTTAATTTTACACAGCGGTGCAACAAATGATAGGAAGAGTATTTAATCTTTAATTCAAAACTTTCACATATTGCTTATTGAAAGTAAGCTTTTGAAATAAGGCAATATATTTGTGTTCTCTATGTTTCTCGGAAGCCCAACCTTTCCTAACAGGAATTTACAGGTTGATGATAGAAGCTTCCATCCTGTCTTCCACTCTTTGACACAATTATTTTCCTATAGCATAGTTTGCTTTCTACAGATATCACTTCTAAAGACCCCTCAAGGAATCACACACATTGTGTCCTCCCTTACAGAAAACTATCTTGGCCTGAATCCAAGGGAACTAGGGGCATTGTGGTTGCCTTCTGCCTACACCTGCCTTTCAGCTTCAATTATTTCAACAAAACTTCATGCACGTATTTTAATAAGAACTATTTTCAAGTTAATGCCGCTTCCAAGCACCAGAGGGAGCTCAAAAACGAGCCTGAAAGGAAACTTTTTATTAATCAATGACAAATATCAAATGTCAAAACAGTGGTACTTCTCTAACATTTTAGAGTGAAAAAATGTTTTCTATTTCATCATGTTCCACTAGTTTTCTAGTCATACTTTAATTCTGTCAGTTTGGTTGACCCTGTCCAATATCACATCCAAGGGCATAATACAAAACAAACCTGCCAGATTTCTCACCCTTCTTAATCATGTCAGAGGACTTAACATTGACAAACCAGGAAATGAGAAAAGTCATACCGTGACTGGGTAAAAAAAAGCCAGAAAAGTATTAAAAAAGTATTTTCCTTCTGGGATTCAGTTTATACAGAGTTGAAAAAAAAGGGAAGTCAGTACATGTGGTAAATGGTACTTATTTATCAATGTCTGAAATCTATCCACGCTTTTTCTTAACTGAAAACTGATTATTATTCACTCTATAGAAATGAAAGTTTTGATATTGGTAACATGCTGTCTCATACATAATTTATAGAGCATGAGTTAAAGGTTGAAGCACCATTTAATGCTTAAATATCTATTTAATTGTATGCTACCATTATTTTTAAGTGACTAAAATACAGAATATTACATCAAAAACATAGATTGCAATTCCATCTTGATTAGACCAAGGAATGTTTCGCTCTAACTATCTCTGAATGTTTCTTGTTAGCCAATATGTTATAGAAGCACAAGTCTCAGCGCATTGTTAGAAGTCCTACATGTGTGACCACTTATGCCAGTGTAACAGCTTCGCTACAAGCTATATGACATGAGAGATTTTGAAATGCAGCTAACTTATTTTCTGATGAAATTATAGAGACCAGTAATACTGCCAGACTACACGTTGTCCTGACATAGTCATACACTTTGTTATTAACAGTTTAATGCGTAATAGTTTACTTACTTTCAGCTCCTCTTCCATTTCAGATATCCTTCTTTCTAGAGCTCTTCTTTCCTAGATCAGAAGACATGTGTTAACACTGAACAATAAAATTTTTAAAAAATTACTGCTTGTAAATACTGTGGTAACAGTGAAATACTTCATTTCAAAGATCATACAACCAAAAGCATAGTGTGGACAGGAAACTTGTGATGGCAGTGATATACAGAAATTCTGTCAATATGGAATTTTAATATCTGAGGAGGAAGAGATATAGAAATGTACATCAAGTCCTAAAAAATATACCCCTTCCTTTACACAAATTTAGACAGGTTGTAAGTACCATTTGTTTGGATTTATTTTTCATGAGCTGGGCTTCTGTAATAGCTTAATATACAAGAAATGCAGAAAATGATCAGAAACAAACAGGAATATTAAAAGCAACAAGCACAAAAGCGTAAGCTTGCATAGACAAACGTAGCTGAAACGTCTGTCTCAGCTCAGTGGGATCTGTCCACACTATAAACTGCAACGTAGTGTAGATATGCCCAAATTTACATTAAAGGAGTTCAGCTGAGCACCAAAGAAATCTAGCTACGTAAGAACACCTGCATCTTCAGCAAATGTTTCCTGAATATTTTCTGCGTTTCTAGTATAGTTTTCTTTTCTTTTTTTTTTCTTTTTACCTGAGAAGCAGGAGAAATTATCCTTTGTAGAGAACTTCAGGTTGTTTTGATTACAGTACCCAAGCTAGCGTATTGCAGGTTAGCTTAGGGTTTTCTTTACTATGCTGCAGTCTGCAGTGCAGACACACTAGCATATTTCTAAATGACATTATTTTGCTTAATCCTAATTTTCAACACATCTGACAGATGAATAGCTAATGCAATAGACTTCAGGGATTTGTAGCTTGATTGCTTGCTTTCCTGTGTCAGACAATGCAGTGTGTCTCATTTAAAAGCAGCTGCGGTTATCAGTACTCTACATTCAGATTTTTCCAGAGTGTGAAAGGCAAAAGCAACAGATTATTGCGAAGTGGACATATGCATCTGCATACAACGGTGTTATGCAAACAGCAAGCAGCATTGACTGAGGTGTGTAAAACTTTGGTTAGATCATACCGCCCAGTAGATACTGACTCTTGCCGGTCACCTTTCAGATATAAATCATTTGAATTTAGTTTAATCATAGTGCAGTTATACCCCAACATTTTCCCATTTTAGCAAACAACTTTAAAGGTCTATCAAAGTAGCAGATTACTGCAGTTGTCAGTACTCAAGGTACTTAACTCCTTCGAGTTAAGACTTCTCCCATAATGATTCTGACTGACAGTAACGGGCATAGGAAGTACCAGCGAGTTAACTGCAGTAAGCAAGTGACTAACAAAAAACCCACGCCATCTTACATTGCTTAGAATTGTATCGGTTACTTACTAGCTTTGTAGAATAACATGTATTATCAGTGCTCTTATATTAAGCAATTTTTGATAATTCCTGCGATTACCAAGAGATGATCAAATAAATCTCAATAAATCAATAAATAAATAAAATAATGATCAAATAAATATCAAAATTTCAGATGGTTAAAAATCATTAGTCCTTTTGATGCACTTGCTTAACTAGCACATTGAGCTTGTCTAAGAACAACCATTAGCAATAAAAGCCAATTAAGTAAAATCCTTATTTCATTAACTTTGTATACTTCACATAATGTAAAAGAAATATTTAAATGGACTGGCCTAGATATAAGATCTATTCAAAAAAGTACTGTTCTGAGCTATGTTATGCTTCTCTTTTTCCTGAACTGCTTACTCTTTTACAAACTTGCTTGAGGAATGCCAACAAAACAACACTGCCATTTCACTGGGAAGATTTGCCATTATTTTTTCATTATTCCCTGGACTCAAAGAAAGGGGTTGAAATTCATGCAATCTAGAATTTTATGATGTACTTCAACAACTCTGTGAGGGACATTTGTAACCCTCAAAATGAAAAAAATACATTCTAGTCTCTCAGCTTGTAAAATACAATAGCTCATTTGTATTTATCAAAGCAACTAGGAACCACAGTCTTGGTGCTGTGAGATTGAGGTACGAGTATATACACAGGTGAAACACTGACCCCAGAGTTACAAAATTATTAAGAAGTAAAACCACATTATATACCTACATATATCTGTAAATTCAGTACTAGCAAAAAATATACCTCTCCACAGCCCAAATTCCCAGATGATTAATTCTAAATTTGGGGGGGAACTGGTTAAAGGTACCTACAATTCTGAATTCTGATCAGACAGAAACCTTACAGTTTGAGCTTTATTATCACATAATATGAAATTCTGCAAAGGACTTTTAGCGTACTTTTCAGAGTGACGGGTCGTTAATGAAACCCTTATTTTTGCCTATGTA
>VZTV01044522.1:0-24421 GCA_013400875.1 Anhinga rufa | reverse complement strand
ATATCGGGGGGTCAGGGGGCAGCACCGCCAGGCACAGAAATCTGCGGCTGTTCATAAAGGCTTAAAGTGCTGGTCGTTTGTGCATGGGGCAATCGCGTCCCAGACCACCCAGGCTGGGTGTGAGGTGGTATGAGCATGGCACATGCACGTGTGATCTTTGCATAAAGGATTAACAGCGTTTGAATACTTTCTGCAGGATGTATAGGACATTTAGAGGTTTCCACCATTTAGACATTTCCCGTTTAGGCTTTCCACCCATTTAGACATTCATGCCATTTTAAACCCTACTTCTTAATGCAAATAACCCAGCATGTCACTCCTGCTTTACTTGGCCAGATTCTGCCCAGTGTGTGTTATTATAGCCTAAGAGTGTGTTTAGTTCAGTGTCGGTTCATTCGCGGAGCTGGGTCCAGGCAGCCGGGAGGTAGTTACGTGGGCCTGCAGATTGCTGGGATGGGAGAAAGGCAGCAACACACCCATGGCCTTGGTTTACCCCTGTGGTTCCTCCAATCCATCCTCCATTCCTCCCCATGACAAGCTCTGAGCCACCCTAATCCTGGTATTGCTTCAGCCGAGTTTTCTGGAGTTCATTTAACTTCCTCTCTGAATCCTGAACGTGTTTATCATAAGAGATGTTCAGCCTTAAACCACAAGATGCAGCAAACTAATTCATATTTAAATGTATTTAATTATCTGCTTTCTTGTGGCCTTTGAAGACATGTCCTTCAGGAAAGTGTCCATAGCTCTTAGTACTGCGCATAGTTACAAAGCAGCCATCAGTATTGCAGTAGGGATCCAATTCACTTTACTACATGATTATTGCTAGAGAATTAATGCCAGAGAGGCTTTATTAAACCTATCTGCTTACATACACTATGCATCAGATGGAAGCTTTGAACTCTGAATTAACTACCATGTAGTAAAACATTTATTGACCATGTTTGTGGAAGAACAGAGGCAAAAGCTTCCATACTAACAGCATGGACAGATAACTACACCAGTGCTAGATTTCTCGCAAGGAGGGTGACTGAAGCCCAGAAAACAGGTGTGATTGGCATTGGAGAGAGCCCTTAAAATGTTAGTGTTACTGAAATGAGATCTGCCTCCCTTGTATGCCTTATTTCACTAATTTTCAAGACAGAACTCGGTCAACTGTTTATATTCTGGACTTAAAAAACCATGATTCTGTTTCAGAAAACAAAGCTAAATTGCAAAATCTCCAGAGTAAGCTGCTGTTGTTGGTAAAGGACATGTCCCTTTCTTCTGAGGACGCTCAATTGCTTTGTCTTTCATTGTCAAATATTTGTACTTCCTCTAGTTTGTGCCCCCAGTGACTGAACGTGTACGTCCATTGTAGCTAGGTATGCACAAGAAAAATCTTTGTTTTCATGAATAGTCCTTCCTTACAGAAATAGCCTCATAATTTGCATGAATCAAGCCAGTCATGAAATGAGGAGCTGCAGGGACTATCAAATAACGCTGGCGAACTGTACTGCAGTTACCAGTTTCACACCAACTGTGGAGGAGGCAGGTGATAAAGTGGGTAAGCTGTGTTTGCCCTGCTTGAGCATCTAGACACCTTGTATATACTGCTTAAAGAGGAAACAGTCACACATTTTTTCCCCTTCCCATTTTTGTCCTGGAGTTGTATATATCTGTTCAGTTGTGTTGCCTTAGCTTGTGGATCCTTCAGCCCCTTTGACTTTGCTACAGTACCTTTGCTACTATCCTGCTACAGAAGACGGGATTTTCCTCACAGATTTGTATTAGTGTTTGGAATCATTCAACTGTTATCAGCAGAGCTAATAAACAATACTAGTTATAAATCAGAAATTAAAATTTGTCCTGCCACAGCTTTCTGCTTGCAGTGTTCTGATTCTTCGATATGTATCAGCTGGTGGTGATTTATTAAGCATAAATACCTCAGATTGATTTTTTTCAAAACTAGACCCAGCTTGTAGCTGGCTGCTGAACAAAACTTGGTTTGACTTTTAAGCCAACCATAAGTTACAGGGATAACTGGCAAGGAACAGATTTCAGGCTATATTGTGGCTTTAAGCTGCAACCCTGCAGCAGGAGCAGTGCAGAGTCACTGCGCTGCAGCAGATTCTCAAAGCAAACCACAATGACCCTGGGAACAACCCAGTTCCCCGTTCATCGCATCCCTACAACAGGCACAGCAGGTGCTCTCAATACTATTCATTTTCTTAGGTATGACTGCAAAGGAGAGAGAGCTGATCCCGCTCCAATGGAGCTAGCTATGAAGCCTTTTAGGTGTCTAGCTAGGCTTCTCAGTATTTTTCTCTCACAAAGATTAGTCTCAATTTGTACTGACTCCAGTTGGGGAGCAGAAAGGAGAAAGCTACTTGAATCCTTTCCTCAACTGTATACTTAGAGGAAAGGCTGAGCCACCTGCAGCCTCCTTTTAGTCCACAAAGAGATGTTCACAGACAGAAACAGCTGCTCATAAGGCTTTCCTGGAGGTTACAGCTCTTTGCCAATGCAGCAGGATGTGTGAGTGCTTCTTACCTGCCTTGAGGCAAAATCTTGCAGCTCGTGGTAAACCGAGTTTAAAAAAGACTGCTTTTTCCAGCAGAGCAGATGAACTTTATCCTACCAAAAAGCTGTGGAAAATAACAATCTTGCAGCAAAAAGGACATGACAAAAACCCAAGTGGTAGTAAGAACGAAAACTGCAGAAGCTGTAACTCTTCTGGGGTCTTAAGGACAAAAAAAAGCTCACTAGAAATAATGTTGTCTGGCCCATTCTTAGGTCTTGTAGCTGTGGAAGCTCTTAAGTCCATGGAGTTTCATGGGCTGATAATGGCGCTTTTTTTTTCCCTATAAAGGATTCTTAAAACGGTTACATGAAAGTCTGATTTTTTTAGTCTTACGTGGCTACATGCACTGGTTAGTCAAAGAAAAATCACAGGTCCAGCCCAAAACGTTTGTTAGACACCTCCAGCATCTCCATCTATGTATTTTTTTATGGTTTTGTACCAGAGACAAGAATTATCTATAAAAATTGATAAATCAAGCATTCGTAGGCTGCACAGGTGAAGAAAAAATAATCTGTGAAAATTCACCTGTAGTGTTTCAAAAGTTGAAAAACATTTTGGTCCTGAAGAATGCATCATCGGCTGGAGAATTCATAGGTTTCAGGAGGGGAAGTGATAGGAGGATTAATTTGAAAAAAGAGTATTGTTCAATTATTTCAGAATTCAGATTAATACTTTTAAACATCCTCTGTTTTCATATCACTGCAAAAATGTAGAAGATTGAAAGTTATATTTAAGCCCCACTGAAGTTGATAGGAATCTTTCTGCTGGTTCAGGATGTTGAAATCTGTTATATATATCCAAAAATTAAGCACAGCAAAATTATCCTGAAAAATTCCTATCACTGTGCTCGCTCAAGAAGTTTCACTTAAAACTAAATTTCACAAAATAGCTCATTATTATCATTGATAGAAAACGAAGGATGTTTACTATTAGGACTCTACATTTGTTCATTCTTGAATCATTTAAAGTAGTGATTATGTTCACTCTAGTTTTAAACTTTTTTGGGCAAAGTACATTTTTCTTTTTTTTGTTCTTGCAATGCTTAGTATTAGTGTCTAATCTATGAATATAAATACAAGTACTTTGGTGTATGTTTTACCAAATCACATAAATTAAATTATAATGTCAGAAATTAAGATAAATTTAAAATAGAAGAGCCATTTAGATCCCCAAAGTGTACCTGTTGATTGGAAACATATCAACATGGAATAACTCCTCTATTTTAAATTGTGTAGCATTCTTTTTTTTTTTCCCCTCGAAAGAAGAATTTTGTGGATCTAGGCACTTTTCAGAAGTCCAAGTTTTCATAGTAAGGGTCACGTATGTAAGGGTCACCACTTGCAGTCTTGGGGCCCATCTGCACAGTAAAACTAGCCCATTTCCTAAGTAAAGGTTTCCTCAGGCTTCCCAACTCAGTCTGGGTTAGCAGAACGTGGTGGAAGTTGACTGAGCAGCACTCCGAGTGTACCTTACTCATGGGTTTAGGCAGCATATGCATACAGCCAGCTCCTTCACGTGAATGAGGTAGCAAATAGACAATGACAGTATCATTGTCCCTGTGCTGCTCAATAATGTACTAGAAGTGTTGTCCCTGTGAGGAAGAGGGATGTCAGAGTCCTGCTGAGGCAGTGAGACCGAAGGCAGCGTGCAGCCTGAGGACGCAAGAACAACTTGAAGGCTTCATCCTGTGCAGGCAGGCCCTTCTGTGTGCCCGAATATCTGATGAAAACCAGAGGGCTTTGTAGAGATTTAGGCGTCTGCCCAGGTCAGTCTCGTTGATTCTGTGGTGGCATTGCTAACCAAGTGAAACTCTTCCGTTAAGTTGAACTGGTGTGACCAGTTCACATAAGTCAGTGAACAAGAGCCACAGTTTTTTTCTTTTTCGTCCCTGAACTTTTCCCAAGATGTTGTAGTTCCATAGGCTTTTTCTGTCTGTCTTTCACTATTTTAGGTTACTTAACCTAGACTGAAATGATGAGGAATGAAGAGAATAAGAAATTTGGAACACATATAAGCACATAATTAATTTCTAAGAAAATCTCTATGTATATATATGAGTACCTCATGGGACGCTCTTAAATCTGTGTAAGTAATTTCTTAATTACTAGAGCTCATTCCAGAAACAACTAGCCTATATTTTTTGTCATTAATTTATATGGTACAAAGCACATCTATGGAATGCTTTAGCTGATTGCCCAGAGAAAGATTATGTGACAGGTTTGTAGTACATTAGGTGGGTCAGATCTGCATAAATATTTCAGAACCATGTTACTTAACAGTGAAAAATGGCCATGATTTTGTGTTATTTCCAAATTACAGTTATTACCAGTAATTACTTTTATTACTAATGAAATTATGGAATCTAAAAGATTCCCCAGAAAAGAAAGCCAAACCTAGAATTTTAAGGTACTGTACAGAGAAATTTGTCTAGAATATCTGAAGCAATCTCTGTGGACCAAACACCCTCTCTCTTACCCTTTATAATTTCACTGAGGCTTTTTACTGCATAAATGCCTCACTGTTGAAGCCAAGAAATCACTGGGTTTTATTACCTTATGTATAAAGGTGAGCATCGGAGAGCTGAAAACCATAGTTTATATTTCCTTACGATGACACCACTATTGTTGAAGTCAGCAGGAAGACTACTTTGAGGAAGAGCCTTTCCTTTCAGAAAGAAAGAATTATGCCTCCAGCATATAATAATATCTTATATAGATATTAGATAGGACTTACAACATAGCTCAAGTTTAGTGCTACCTGTAAATGATATAGGTTTTTCATAGGACAAAGGAGGCAGAGCGTTGATTCTTTGTAAACCCGTATAAGGAGTTTGGAATGAGCCCTGAAACCAGGCAAGGGTCTCACCCCAACACATACATATGTGAAATAATTTCATATGTTTTAAGAATTATTTAAGTGATGTTGACTAAAGCTTGACAATTTTGTCAACTGTTCATAGTTCTGATGCAGAATCAGGTACAGCTTGGCAGCCACTTTCATTGTGGAGTTATTTACGCCCAGGTTTGTCACATGACATAAAACTGACACAGGGTCAAATCCATTCAGATCGTTCACTAAGGATAAGCGAAATTTCCAGTTTCCCATTGCCTAAGTCTGTAGACAACCAGATGATTAAGCAAAAACAGCTGGCCAAACAATCACTAAAATCGAGCCTGTCATGAGAGTTGAGTGGCTTTTTATTCTTCACCAATTACAATCTGTTAAAAAATCTACTTATTCTTTCAAAAGATATAAATGAAAGGCTGTTTTAGCTCTTTTCTTATACTCTCTTTATTTCTGTCAGTATTTTTTTCTTTTACCTTGTACTGCTTCTCTTACTCTTCTTCACGTCTGCTTGACTAATTAAATCTAGGACACCATGGGGAAAAGCCCTCATTTTCTCTTCCTCTTCTGCATACCACATATCTGGATTCCCTACACATACTCACAAAGTTACCCTGATGTAACTGCTTTGTGCTGCTTGACCTCTGGAGCAATCAAGACTGAAGTACAGGCAGATCTCTCTTCTAGGGGAGTGGCAGCCAAGAGCTTGAACTTTAAACTGTCTTTTGCCGGTTTATGTCAGTCAAGAATTTTAGCTTTCTGAACTGGTTAGACTTCTTGGAGTAGTGGAACCCTGTCAGCACAAAATAGTTTAAATAGTTTAATTCAAGAGATTTTGTCTATTACACGTTGTTAGTCTATTACAGGTTAGCTTCCTAATTTTGGTAAGTTAATTTTGTATGAGACATAAAAAACCTAATTTGCACCAACAAAACCTGTTTCTAGGGCTTAGCAGCAATCTTTGCCTAGTATAGGACAAATGTCTTCGGGTGCCAAGGGTTCAGAAATCAGTGTATGTCAATGAAAAGACAGTCTTCATTCTAATTCTAACCTTCAACAACTTCATAAGGATTGACTAGGGGAAGAAGTGTCCTGGTCATTAGAGAAACCTAGATAGCCCTGCTGCTTTTACTGGAGAGTTTGATCTACACTGCACACCCAGATGCCATGCACAGCCCTTGGCTGTACATTTAGCACTAGAGTAACTCCAAAGTCATGGAGGGTTTTGTTAAGGAAACCAGAGTCAAGACTGAGAATATTTTTCTTATTCTGTGCAGGTCCACAGAGATGCATGCGGCAGCTGGGAAGTTCCCATCATCAGTGGACTTGTTTGCTATGCCATATATGCTGCTGATGATTTCTTTCCTAAGTATCTACCAGTACTCTGATGGACAAAAGAAACTTCAGAGAACAAAGCTCAGAGGAATTACAAACCTCAATCAGCACGATGTAACCATGCACATCTTAATTGCCCTAGATATCATATTTAAACATTTATAAAAGCAAATTGTTAACGTTTCTGTTTAGTTACTATACAAGTGCCTGCAATTGGCTCATGATTTTGCCTAATTAAACAGTTCTTCCAAACATTAATGTATCAGCATATTTCAGTAGTTGCTGTTTAATGAAATTGTGTCTAGTATATAGTCTAAAAATTTATTAGGCTTGCATGTATGTGCTTGGAGCCATCTTGTGGCCCAGAACGACACTGCAATAAGTGTGCTACTGCCCGTACCAGGGCACGGGCAAACCTGGCCCATACCCACTGCGCCCTGGGCATCCCACCCTACCAAGGCAGCGAGCCCTGCAGACTCCGCTTTAGCTGCTTTCAGTGGAATTTGTCTACTGAACCCTGGCTTAGGTGTTTCTAAATATGTCATTTGTAACTCTGCTTGACCATGACAGCCAGGGTCATATTTTCAGTGGGCATATTATTGTACCTAATAACCAGCATCTCGGTGAAATTTGATAAGTCTAAATAATTAAATTCATGTATATATGAAATTGATATATATTCTTTATGAGCCAATTGGCATTTGCAGCACTGTAGCTTTAGTACTCAATATACTGTGTATATTGTTGTGGGGTTACAGTTGTAAAAATATTAATGCTCCCATAATAAACTTGTGATAAATTCAAGTCTTTAACATTTATGATATTTAGTATTCTTGTGTAGTATTTAATAGGAGACTGTGACTTAAAGCAGACATCTGCTATCTTTAATCCTAAGTAACACTTCATGCCAAGAATGGCCTTATTGACTTCAATGAAACGGCTGTGTAATTACCTTTTTCTTTTTTTTTTTGCTTGTAAATGTAGTAGAAACTTGCCAACAGTTGCCATAGTAATTTCAAATGACTCTTGACCCAAAAGGGAACATAATGAAGCAGGACAATTAAATATAAGAGGTAAATGGAAGAACAAGCATAAACAACATGAGTAGTGCAAAACAAAATAAAAAGGCCACTTGGATTGGACAGAAGTTGCAAAACAAACACTCCAGAGTTTGAATATGGCCTGATGGTTTAGCACTCGGTAACAATAAAGGACCGTTTGTTCAGGTTTCCCTTGGATTTTTTGAAACCACTAGCCATTTCATCTGGATTTTGTGTATAAAGAAGCCAGAATATTGAAGCTACTCAGAGCAGGATTTTGTTCTAACCCAATTCTATTGGAAATAGCCTCGGGAACAGCAAAATGGGATGAGACAGTGTATTAATACAGCTCCAGACTGCCTTCCCCTTTAAGCATGCCATTTGTTGCATAGCCTTAGGAATCAGACTCTCTAACGGCACACTTGAGTGAACAGGGATCTGCATTCCCAGCACTGGAAGAACACTGCGTTCTGGTGACTGTGCTCACTGCAGCGGTATCTGAGAGCTTCAAAAACAATGCATCAGGGGTTTCCCAGCAGGAATCATGTTTTATTGCTGTTCTGTGGGCTTCCTCAGCCACTGATTGTGTCAGTGATATGTAGGAGGAGAAACAGGATTTTCTGCTATATGAGACCAGTTTATAAGTTGTAGCCGTGAGCTACTGCAAGAGCGATTTCTAAACCCAGGACTAGGAAACAACACCAGGGACTTAATTCCTCTTTGAATGTTGTGATGTTGTGAGATTGGGTACAATCACCCACGATGCGGCAAAAGGAGCAATTTACTTCATCCTCACATCAGTGTCTTACCTTATTGAATGCTGAACTGTCCAGTCAACAACTGCAGAAGTAGAAGCGCTCTTAATTCCATGGCTGATCGGGATACATCAACAATGTTTTGTCAGACACGTAACACAGGTCAGAGGAAGGCAGAAACATCCTGATTTAGTACCAGTTTCCATGAATGCCGCTGAAGGCAAACTGAAATTAGATTGGAACACTATGCTACTTGTGACTGAGGGGGCAAAACTTTGTTCCCCAGCTTGAACTCTGGAATTCATGTTTCACAGCACTTAGTCGTAACTTATGTGCCTGTTTACATACAGAAGTCACTGCTGTTGGGCCCATCTAGCATGATGTAGATTTCTGTCAAATGAAGATACGTGGTTTCATTTGTATAATTTCCAATATATAGTAAAGGATATATTTTACCAGTAGTCAAGAAGAGGAAGGACGGGGCAGGTGTCAAGGAGTATTACCTTTTAGATGCCTAGAAATTCATAAAATGCCTATGAAATTCATAATTTCATTACTTTGTGCAAGGTAGGCTGGGAAAGCCTGAGAGACCTTGGTGCTTATTTTTACCTGAGCTGCACTGTGACAGCCACAGTACTTTCATTCATTTTCTTTGCCTTCTATATTATCTATATTTAAAAAATCAGCAGCTCTGCTACTTGAGTAGGCTAAGGAGCTGATTGGGTGTGTATGCATGTGTTACTGCTAATTTTGCACATCTTGCTGTAGTTCCTCAAAGTGAAGACTACTAATAAATTAAACACAGTGGCTGAATCCCAGCTTACAACATAAAGCAGTCTGTGTTCCAAGCCAGTTTGATCAGCAGCCATTAGTGTTGCCTAGCAGGGAAAGTATACACCATTTATGTAAAAATCCTATAGTTCCAGACATCAGCAGCTCCATGAGTTGGCAAATCGAAATGCGTTTCTCTAGGTAAGGCAGAGAATGACTGCCATATGGTAACAGTTCTTTATAACAGTGAAGTAAAATGATAGGCAGCTGATTTAAACCAGCTCCACTGAGCTTGGTGCCATCCCAGGCTATAGCAATGGGAATGCTGGCCACTCTAGGTACCTAGTAAATATTTAGGATTCATTTTATGAGGTAATTGTGTCTCCTCTTAGAAGTAGAAATAAGCAATTCTGTTGCTGGGCAGTTTTCCCTGGGAAAGCCTAAGGCAAATATTAAATATTTATTTGGCTTTTAAAACATATTATGAAATTTTATGTATTGGTTTGTAAATAATCATAATTGAGCAAACTAGAGCAAAATCAGTTCATACATATTTTACTTTCTACAACTGCAGACAGATTTTAATCAAATAGTTTTAAAGAATAAGCTTTTATACTGTTTGATGGTAGAAAGGAAGTTGTTTAACATTACACTGTACCAATACTGCTGTGTGTAAATATTGAACTGTAGAACTATTTTTGGCAAAAAAAGAGATCTCTTTCTGCCGTGCAAATACCCACAAAAGGATCCTGTTGTGGATTCAACCACAAATTACATGGCTTTGAAAAGGATGTTGATTCAAACTAAATGAAATTGTGGGATTCCTACAGAATTCCATATTCACTGAAATTAGTTCTGTGTATTTATCATAATCAGTGTGGTACTACAGGAAAAATAATGGTTAGCTACTTATAGTTGGGTTTTAGGAAAGACCCTAATGTTACTCTGAATGTTTAGTCTCCATGAACAGAGCATCTTTGTTAGCAATTCGGCCCACAAATATAACAGGCTTTCTGTTAAAGTTTCCAAGGCTTTTAGTGGAAGACTTGACATGTTCTGTGCTCTGATTTGCTCTAGAGGGAATATTTAACTCAACTTCATCGGAAGTAGGGTACAAGAAAGCAGTAGGTACTTACCAGACTTAAGTTAGAGGCTCTTTCACTGGGCTGGCACTATAAAGTTGCAAAGATGTACATTAGCTAAAATGCTTTCAAATCTTTAGGAATGCATTTAATTAAGCACACTGGAAAATTTCTGTGTAAGCAATAAAGCTCTTTTTTTTTTTTCTTCCGTTAGGTTGACTTAACTGGTTATTCTGAGAGATTTTTTTTCCCTTTTCCTACGGAATCTTTAATTTAAGAGAGTAGTACGAATAAAAGAGAATTGCTACTTTTAGAGGAAGATATGAAAAAGCAATGTCTTCAAGTGTCTATTTATACAATTTTTACTTGAATAATTCATCCCTCTCTGGTCTTCAGTGTTGTTAATGGTAATGTATGAATGTGGTAAGTAATCAGTTATGCTAGATTTGTGTTGAATATGGCAAAAAAGAACACATGAGCACATCAGACTGCTTTCTAATTATTAAAATTCTTGAAATAATTTCCCATTCTCAGAATCCTCGATCTTCTCATTTTGTCTTCCAATCCTGTAATTTTCATACTAGTTGATGATTAGAACTCATATCATCTTGTCTTGTTTTCTGTTAGCAAAAAATACTGAGTATTTTTCTAAACAGTGGACATGAAATATTCATTATTTGCATATACCAAAACAGAAGGCTAACTTTAGTAACAGTAATGAAAAATGCACTTTTTTTTTTTAGGTGGTTCCAAAACCGTGGATCCCCACTTTGCCCAATATTCCTGACATTTGGACATAGTGTTTTGGATACTGGCATCTCATGCAAAGGTCCTCTGTGATTTTCTGATTCTCTTTTTCCATATCTCTTCTGATTCTTTCCTTTTCACCTTCTTCTTCTTCCCCAGTCCTTTTCATTTCTTTTCCTCCTTCAAAGAATAATGCCTTTTCCCAGCCCCATTTTCTTGCTCCAGATAATCAAAACATATTTACTGGACTGCAGTATAGATCTTGATGGAGAAAGGGAATAAATTGCCAGCTGATGTTTTAATGCTGGTATTAACATAATTAATAGGAGTGACCCTTTACATGCTCAAGAACTCAAATTGAGAGAAGTTTAGATTTATAGTGGTACAAAAATATCAAAGCATTCTCACATCAATATAATCCAAAAATAACCTCAATTTCTCATTGTTTCTGAAGTGACTATGACTTCTCCTTTGTAATTTTCTGCAACAGTAAAGAGCAGTTGAAAGGCTGTCTCTAATTCCTGCTAGAGGCAGTGAAAAAAGAAGTTCTTTAGATTTACAGTAGCAAATAAAGGGTTTAGCAGCGTAGTGGAGGAGGCCATTTTTGAACAAGGGTATCAGGTTGTGATCTGTTTCAGCGCTGATTTCAGTCCACAGATTTGGGCTGAAAATTCCCATCACTACTTTCAGGACTAGGTCCTTTAGATCCTAGCCTAGAAAATATTGTTTGGGTTTATTATTTCCTTGCTTTTGAAGGAAGCATCTGGATATACCATGAAGTTAATATTTCATGGTATGTTTGTTGTGGTGTAAGGGTACAGATATTTATTTTTAATGAGAAGACATTAGCTGCAGTTTGACAAGGTATTCTTTGGCATACCAGTGAATCTTCAGTGGTCTCTGAAGTATTGGCAATATTCCCACTTATTTAACGTGTTTTTATGATGCAACAATTGTGTTATTTAATTATTGTGATTATCTGATTAGTGACTTTTTGAGAAGGGCATTAGAGTTTATGTTTATCTCACTTAAATTTAAATTTATATGATGAGTGATAAAAAAGCATAATCTCAGTTTACTGTAAACTGGGAAAAGATAGTAATGGAAAGGTGTAGCAAATATCGTAGAGCAAACATTTTATATGTATAAAAGGTGCATTTTTTCGTCTGCAAGTACTTGTAGGTACTGGATATTAGCTTACAATTTTACTTTCAGGGAATGAGGATGCATTAGTTTTCTGCAACTGTATAAGCTTCATAGACCTGCCAGAAAGAGAAATTTGTAACTTCGGTTTACCAAGGATAATCTGAGGGGAAAGTGCTATGCTGGAGCACTTAGTCTTTGAAAAACTGAGACTGTGCTACCTGCTGTCTAGGTAGACACTGTAGTAACAGTAATCCAAATTAGCCCAGCTTCAGTTTATATCCAAAGCACCTTCAAAAAGTCACGCAGAGCAGTGTTTTTGAAAGAAAGTTGGAGTTCACCGGTTTCCAGCTCTAAAGGTATCAGCGGGGGATCTGAGTCCTCCAACAATAGGTCATACATCTTTGCATCAGACAAATGATGGAAAACAGTCCACAGCACAAGTTTCTGCAAGGGAGAAATCCATGTTTCTTAACTGTGGCACAGAGCCACAGCTTCTTTTAAATTTTGCATGTCTTTCAAGCTCTCAGCAGAATCAGAGCAATGCTAAACTGTTGCCAAGAGAATAGAAAAGTGAGGCTAAAGCTTTGTGAGTTTTCCTTCTAGCCAATAAACGTATTACAGCAACTTCTTTTGTATTTAGGGGCAGAAAATAAGGCTCAGAAAACATATGAGAAGCCAGTCTGGGTGTTTAAAGTGCCTGATTCACTCTCTGAAATGTAGAGTGCCTTGAATAAAGAAATCAAAAAAAATAGAGGCATCAAAAATCAGGTATTTCTTAAAAAAAACTGCAGCTCTGTAGAGATTATAATGATACATGGAAATAAAAATGAGAGAGTGAGAGATAAAATGGCTTAAGTTCGGTTCCTGAGATGTAATTGTATATTGCCATTATGCTTTGCAATTTTAAATGAGTTATCCAGCTCTCTTTTATAAAGCATCTTCTACCACAGTCTGAAACTTTTGGTGTTCAAAACATCAGACATAAATGAAAACACAGTCCTATGTACAGTGGGCACCTGTTTTACACTGACACCATGCAGTATTTTTATTAATATTTTAAAATTTAGAACACTCTCTTTACTCAAATTTGACTTCATTTCAAAACAGCTCCAAGCTGAAAGAGACAAAAAAAAAAAAACAACAAAATGTTTAAAGCTCTTTTTTCTTTGAAGAGAATACTGATTTCAAAGGCACACAAAGCCATCGCAGTCTAAATTGAGATGAAGCTCCCAGTTCCTGAGCAAAGCACCATAGCCTCTGGAGTCCTTAGCCTCATAAGAATTACTTGTAATCCTTAAAAGAATTGCATGGATATTAAATAACATACTTGATATTACAGAATGTATCACATACACTACTTTGCATATTAACTTATTACGAAAGTAATAGCTGAAATTGTTGAATGAATGAAACCTTGCCATGCCATATGGGAAAGCTATCTATTATTTCATTTACTGTTATTGACTGCATAATTTTAAATATATTTCCTGCAACGTATCTGAAGTAAAATAGCTTTTGTCATCCAGGCTGCCATAGTAAACACTGTAATACCTACACTCAAAAGCTTGCATTTTGTATTGCCATCATTAGGACAAAGGCAGCAATGACATTCAGTGTTATTTCAACTTATGATTAAAAACCTACGTGCTTTGTTCTCTCCCATAAGTCCCAAAGATCTGGGTTCTCTTGCCAGTAGCTTGCGTGTCTTCAGGCAAGTCAATTACCTATAATGGGAGCTGAGAAACTCCTAGGCGGTGCTGAATTCTGGGTGACCTTCTTCAGCCAGAAGTTTGAACTGTGAAACATGAACAAAAATATCCCCATATTTCCAAGGTATTTACATGTGCTAAGCAATCTTAGAGCTTGTGTTACAAGTGGACATCATCTCTAATAAAAGATAGGACGATAGGGTACATTTAATAGATATGTAAAACTGTAAAGCAAAAAAGTAAGTTGTCATTTATAGGTGTTCAAAATATCACTGTAGTAAGCATTAATGTCTTGCTTTTAAATTCCTCTGTGTTTCAAAAAAAACGGTTGAAATGAGCAGGTTGAAAAGTCTCTATCAAAATTGGAAAATGCAGGGTTTAGATTCAATGAATTTCTTCATTTAAAGGATCTAATTCCTGGGAAATCTACTTTTACTTTCCTGCAAGGCCAAACAGTATAGAAACATCTTGCTTCTCAGGGAAAAAAAAAAAAAATGAAAAAAAAAAGAAAGAAAGAAAAAAAAGCAATAATTTTCCACAGAAACATAGAGTGTCTGATCAGCTCTACAGAAACAGTGATTTCTCTATGAATTAACAGATTCTTCCCAAGTTGGCAGATCTTGGCATACAGGTGGAGAATAGGGACAGTTTCACTGCTTGCTCAGCAAATGACCTCACATCTAATGAAAGGAACATTACAGTGAAACATTGAGCTTTCCTTTCCTTTTTCAATGTCTCCCACCCTTGCTTCTGTAGTAAGTTGACTTTGCGTGCCAATAGCAAAGCAGATGGGAGGCTGCCCCTGCAACAAGCAGATTTTAAGTCACGGAGCAGTGATAAATACTCTGAAAGCTGTCATCAAATGAGTAGAAAAACGTCCCACAGAGAGATGGAGTTGCACAAGTCACATTTTACTTTAGCAAGACTGTGCAGCTCAGTGTAGTGATCACTTAAAAAATGAAAGGGGGGTGGGAACTTTATGGGATGCTGAAATGATATATATCCTACAACATTTCTTGAACAAAAAAGAGAAGCTTAGAAACCCTCAAACTATTCATTTCAGGACTGGGCAGAATTGGAAAATCTTAGCGCTAAGGTGCTGCGCTTTCAGCTGTGATTATATCAGTGGAGCCTCTGAAAAAGAAAAACAAGTTACGTGGTAAACAAAGGGGATCCCAGCAGAGCAAAATCTTACTGTAACATCTGTGTTTATCTTTTCGCTGTTCTGGAGTTCTTTTCATGAGGAATGCCTGAGGGAAAGTTTTGAAAACAGGGCAATGTTCTAATCCTTACTAGTATGTGTGCATATGTATATGTCTTAACAGGTAACACAGTTTATTAGGAGTGGTGTTATAGTGTGAAATGGTGCTGAGCATTTGATGTCTGTTATGTATATTTGGGAGGGTTGCTCCACACTGTAGCTAGGCTGGTGCCCTGAACTGAATGCCTGTGAGGGCATTCATTAGATGAGTTTACAGTTTCCAGATTAGGTGGATTAGTTTAGTTTCATCCAAATAAAACTCAGTTTCTGTGCTGAGACACAATGATATCAACCGATATGTGGTAAATGGAAATGATCAGGAGATTCTCTCAAAGAGCACACTCCTGGTGCTAATACTCTAATGAAGACACGTCTTCAGACACCAACTGCAATACTGAGACCAGTAAATGCTTATGTATCAGTTCAGACTTTCAGGTTCCCAAACCTCAGAAAAGATTCATCACTTCACTGGAGTGCTAGCAGGTTATTCACTGGAGCTGGCTTGGACACATTTCAGACCCTTTTGCTATGACACAATCCTTTGCTGACTCCATCCACTCTTCCATGAAAACCGTGCAAGGTACCAGAGCGGTATACCACAGAGCTGTTTGTCCAGTCACCAGGCTAACAGCTATCGTTCATTCACATCCCTTTTTATGTATTTATCTATTGACCAAATGAGAGTGTGAATGCTTAAATAGATGCCTGGGACAGCTAGTGTGACTGTTAGGAGACTGTAAAAAATAAATGCTTCTCCTTGTTTACATTGGTGCTTCCTATGCTCTGTTTTTATAGTGGTTCACTTCTGAAAGGAGGATGCCTTTACTAGTGAAGAAGAGCGAAGCAGAAGACCAGGAAATGGGAAAAATAAGTCCCAGTGCTATATACAGGTTAATTCGTATTTTTCATCTGACCTTACGCAAACCCTTTGCTTACTGTGTAGCATTGTAACTGCACTAAAAAACTGAGCCAAGTAACAAAAGAGGAAAAAGTTTGTAAGCATTTCCTTAGATCTCCTGTTGATCAATGCATATCTATTCTACTTAGAATTTAGTAACTGCAGATGAGCAGGACCTGTACAATCTAAGAAAAACAAAAGACACCCAGGCATATCGAACAAAGTACCTCTGGCTGAGATGAACTTCCATATGGTATGGGAATTTGCAGCAGACACTGGCAAGAATCCATTGAATGAAGGGGAACCAACCTGGAAATTCCTACAGCACATTACTGTCGAGCCAGCTGTAAATCATCTCTTCTGGAATCCAGAAGGGAAGCAAATATGCTGCGTGCAACTGACTACATGGGCCAACACTAAAGCTAGCTTAGGAACAGAACACTACCCAAATCCTAGCATGAAAACCTAAATAAATAAGGACCAGATTTCAGCATCTCATCTCCTGTCTACTTTTGTGATCTGTTATTGACAGCATCCTGGCCCAAACTGGT
This sequence comes from Anhinga rufa, assembly GCA_013400875.1. Lineage (NCBI taxonomy): Eukaryota > Metazoa > Chordata > Aves > Suliformes > Anhingidae > Anhinga > Anhinga rufa. Next base: position 7,722 of record VZTV01044522.1, on the reverse strand, counting down.
CAGGAGCCTTCTGAAGTATGTGAGATCTCAAAGAGAAAACAAACGTAATTTAGAAGCGGCCTGCAACAGAACAAGGTTAAAATTCTTTATCATCTAGAGAAAAATCCCAGGAATCTTTGTTCTTTGATGGTCAGAGACCTGTATGATAATGCAACATATATGAATATGCAGCAACTATGAAGATTAAATCTTTTGCAAAGGGGAGAATCACGCTTGACTACAGAGAGGTTAAAGTGACAGGTCAGAAGTGGCTCAGGGGACAAGAGGGAATCTCTCAGAGAGGTTTAACTAAAGCCCTGGGATTCAGGGTCCAAATCCCTGAAAGAAGATGGGAACAAATGCTGCTCTAATGACTTCTAATGCCAGTTATAAATGGCATCTTCTGCTAGGTCATGAAACTACATATGGCAGGTGCAAGCAACATGTGGGGTTTTTAAATTATCTGGATTTGTTCCACACAGAAAAAATACATCCTTATTACTTCTTTTTATGAGATCCACCTCTGGTACCTTATGCTTAATGACCAGTGTGATATAAAACATCAGTCACTGCTACAACAAGGAGCACAAGCAAGCCATGTTACTCTGCTGATTTATATCTATTGTGGCTGCAAGAGTAAACCTAGGCAATGCCTCTTCCTTGCTGTATTAGAAGCTACAGATTATAGTAAGCACATTTTCAATATTTACTCCGTGCATCTTGGCTCAGGGCTGTTCGTGTTTTTAGAGAAAACCTCTTGCACGTATTCATAACTTAATTCCATACTGAGACCCCTCAGGTCTGTGTCAATGAATGATTTCTTAAGATGTTGTTACTATTTTAAAAATAGGTCCTTGACTTTTCAAATAAGAATATATTTTTAAAATACATTGAAGAACACTTTCATTTCATGGTCGTGGGACTTAGTGAAATGGGAGGGGAAAAGTTATGTAGGCGTTTTCTCCCTAGTATTTCTAACCTTTAACATGTTGGAAAATGCATCAGTAAACAAAGCAACCTACTTAAAATGCTTTAACAGTTGCTAAAATGTTTCTATCTTTTTGTCCCCTCCTGCACTAACCCACACACATTTTAATGATCTTTGTGGAAAAGTCAACTGACATATAACAGAAAATGATGTTCCTTTTATGCTATTTTATGAGATGAATTTCACAGGAAATTCTGTGGAGTCTCTTCCCCTAGCATATTTTGCTGCTTTATAAATAATCTTTGCACATACCTAATCCGCTTCTATGCTACACAAGCCCAGAGTAAAACTAGTCTTAAGTCTTCATTCAGTTTTTTGCACTTCCATACTGTGGCAGACTGGAGAATGTAGAGCAGCTAATAAGCTAATAAATATAACATGAAAATACGTAATACATTCTATTGTTAGCACTACTTATCCATCCTATTCCAAACAGCTCTTAGAGAATAAAATTAAATCAGTGTTGCTGTCTTATACGGTGTTCATATAATAAGGAACAGTCCTGGTCCAGGAAGTTAACATCTCTATTGGCAGGTCAGAGAAGAAATGGGGAAAGATTGATATACTGATGTCAGGTATAAAAAGGGCCAATCTGGAAAGCATTTTTCATTTAAGACCTGTTGTCTTTCCTAGAAATTGGGATCCTAAAAACCCTCTAGATCTGAATGTTTATCCAAGAATCTCAATTCAACATGGTATTCATATCACCTCAATTTGTCATCTCATATGTCGTGTAACTTAATTTGGTCATTTACACTCCCTTTATAGTCAATGTAGAGAGAGTAGCATCTTCAGAGAGGAGGTCATCCTGTCTATTTTTGGTACAGGTTTTATGAAGGGATAAATTGCTTTATGAGGGACCTATATATGGTGATATAGTTGAATATAATGCTATTCAGGAACATAAAGGCAGATGAACAGAGGCTAATTAAAGTATTTTAAGACTTTAGGTCTCATGAGGGTTAAATGCTTTCTAATTCTGTCATTTTTGTGATTTCACTTTTGCTTTGTTTTAAGCTAGTCTGACAAGGCTTAAAAATAATCCCACTGTGAAACTTATTTTTAAATATCCATGGATTTTATTTAATGAAGTCATCTAAACCATAAGATCATTAAATTCTAATCACCTATTTACCTGTACAAGATATTACACACTAGCTAGTCTCATGAGCTTGGCACTGAGTGACTTTGCATTTGGAAGAGGTATTTCAAGCTGACTAACAGCCTCTTGAGAGAGAATGCAGTCAAGCCTAGAGAATTCTGCTGTATCACAGATTTTAGCAGATCCCAGACATTATTAGCTATAAGCATACAAAGGTTAATTCACAAGTCAACAGTAATGATTAAATGTTGCTGTAAAAGGATGTAGAATTTTAAATGAGGGCTAAAATTGTTTCTGAAGATTGTGCTTTTTGACATCAACTAACCCATCCTCTGGTAGGGGCACCATTTCAGCTTTAAATCTTAGGCAATCACTGCTTCTCATAACTTGTTGCTAAGTTTACAGGCCCTGTTTCTCACCAGGACCCCCAGCTTGCTTGAAATGAACATAAGCTTCTGTTTAGGAACTCTTTCTTTAAAAAAGAACAGCATATATGTGCAGTGCCGCCAGGCAGACATTTGCAAACAACCTGACATTTATAACTCATTTGGAACATGTTATTTTAGGACCCTTAAATCAGAAGGGAAAAAAACAAAATTAAAAATATGTCTCTGCTCATCTCTTTGTTCCCTTCTCCAAAAAATTCAGCTCCCCCTGTGTAATGTTCAAAAAGTTTCCCTAGTTCCCTGACATATTAATTCTTACATTCTGAGTGGCAGTCATGCTGTTTTCAGAGGTTCCGTTCTTGTCTGCCAAAGGCTAAAAATATGTCTGGTCACCAGTGCATCCAAGGTAATCCTATTCATATGTTGATAGTCCTTGAAAAGCCCTTCATTCCAACCTGGCAATGCCTGCAAGTTACCTAATTCCCTTCAATTCTGCTTTTCTGGAATAGAATTTTTCCCTTAGTCCTGACAGCATCGAAGTAAATGGGTAAAATGAGCCAATGTAGGAATGTTCAAAAGGATGAATGAGTAGAATTAATCATATCCATCTTTCACAAGAGTAATGCTAAAATTCACCACCCTGTCCCACAGCTACTCAAAAATTATGCCACTGGTTTAAAAATAATGGAATTTTTAACATAGAAGTTTGGATTCTTTTGTATTCACACCACAGGCATTCTTACTTACAAGTAAGAGTTTACAGACTCTGCCCTAGAGTGGAATGGTCCAGCATGGTGCAGTGAGGGGGTTGGGAGCGACATGAACCAGGGCAAGAGAAAAGAAAGTTATCTTGATACTGGAATATTAATTCCTGAACCCTAAAGCTTAGTATTTCGCTTTTAATTAAAAGAGAAAATCTTCTGGTGAAATGTGAGAGGGTTCTGAGCACATCCTCTCCCCTCTGGGGGGGCCAGGGCCAGCTCCAGGACAGCACAGCGGAGGGCTGCCCCTTCCCGCTGGGAGAGCTCCCAGACCCGGCTGCAGCCAGCCCCTGCCCCTGGGACCTGCACCCCAACAAACTGTGCTCACGTAGTAAAAACCAGCTTTGCTTACAAAAGACAAGAACCCATTGTGTAAAAATGCAATTAAGGATATAGCTCTGAAGAAAAATATTTGTAGTACACTCATAACTAACTATAATCTCTTAGCTCTGATAAATCATTACAGAAACTGGCAGTAAAAAACTCTACAGTATTACCAGAATTACGTATTGAACTGTCTAAAGGCTCCAAATGATTTCTTCCTGAAGCACTTGCTCCTCATGTATTGGCTTCCCCAGTAGCGGCTCAGGTCTGCAATGTTATAAAAATCGGTAATCTTCCACATGTGAGCTTCTGCTGTGCTCATCCCTCTCTTGCCAGGGAGTGAGACTGTGCCAGAAAACATTGGGATCCCACAAAAATGAACACAGGTCATGAATAATTGAAGACAAGTATTAATATCTTCAGAATGAATAATATATGTTGAGGCAAAGTCTCATTATTTTTCAAACCTCTTTTGTAAGTTGAGTCATTGCTCTTTGCATGTGAAATTATACTCATTTAATCTACATTACAATCAACTAAATATTATTTTCACAAATTCAAATGCTAACTCACTTTTTTTTTGATACTTCAGATTAGCTCCATGGAATCCACTGTAGCAGGAGTCATTATTTTCCCTGGTGGACCAGAGATGGGTTTCAAACATCCCTAGGGTTTTAGGCAGAGGAGATTTGAAAAACATTACATTTGGAAAATTTACATTTGAAAGATAAAAAGAAATGGAAGATTAGCCAGGGAACCATGACAGTTGGTCTACATTCTTTTTTGGTGTGCAGCAAGTGCTGTTGTAGTGATAGGTACCTGAAAATAGTAAGAAGATAAAAGGAAGTTAGAAAGAGGGAATCACAGGATGTCAAGAGGTGATAAGGCTGAGTGATAGTACATTTGTTAATAGTGATATTAAAGCCTTTTGCTTTGTCATACACAGCTCTAGAAGCATGACTGTGTGACAGCTTCCCAATGCAGTCTTTTTGGCTCTTCATGGAGATATAATCCTATCAGAAAAACTACCATCACTCTGGATTTAAACTTTTGGCAAGGATCCCAGGAAAGAAATTTTGGTAAGGGACTAAATTCTGTAGGTATTGGATCAGCAGATAAACACATTTTCAGAACATATGTGCTGGTACACCAGAGCAGGGAAGAAGTTGTCACATACAAATATACATTTGTATCAGACTTTTCCCTTCAAATGACATCATAACCTCTATTTTCAAGAATGTGTATTACATTTTGTAGTGCAACTGCAGTTGCCTAGAAGGTGAAAACCAGACCAAGATCAAATTATTCCATGCACAACATCTCCTAGGATCTGTGATTGTCTCTCCTCAGAATAGCAGTCTGGTTACAGAAAGGGCTGAGATGGCACAAGGTGTTTTTCCTCTTGGGTGTGGAACTTCTCAGGTACTTCAGGCTGGCACATAACAGGCTGGATCCAGTTATAATAAACAGGTGTTTCTGGAATGTAGTAATCTGAAAACAGGAAAGAATAGTTACGTTTCCATCAACAATAGGAATGTAAACAATTTTATTTGAAGGAATTTTTAAAAATCAGAGTTAACAGAGGGGTTTATTTTACTCTATTTTAAAAGTGAGGATTCTCATGAGAACTCCAGCTGTTTTCTTGTTCCATGGTTGGTAGGTGAGACTCCTCAAGAATGCAGATTTAAACAGCACTTGATACATAGGTTGTCAAAGTCAGGTTGAATGGGGCTTTGAGCAACCTGATCTGAAAGAGGTCCATATCCATGGCTGGGGGTTGGACTAGATGATCTTTAAATGTCCCTTCCAACCCAAACCATTCTGTGGCTCTGTGATTCCATGACTGGACTAGGTGCCCCAAGGTTAGTCTGCTTTTGAAGTCTAGAAATTCATCTAAATTGCTTTCTCATACTCAGATCCAAAGAAGGCCACGTGATGTGACCACCACAGATCTGTGAACCACAAGTCCACATTTCTAAATTCTAAATTGGGACATGCAAAGGCTGTCCCAAAATTGTCTCAAGACAATGACAAGCCAATCTAAGCCTGCTCTGTTACCAAAAGGGACCACTCCACCCTTCCTCTTGATCCTGCTTCCACATAATTACCCTTAAGTTATTGATAGTGTTATGTGGCCCACAGGGTAAATTCAGTCATTTCACTATTCAAATGAAAACGAGCCATTTAATTTTTGGAGGTTACATTTTCAGTCTGATGATTCAAACAGAACTTCATGAATACTAATGCTTGCTCAAAGAAGCAGGAGGGAACTCGCAGCTGGAGGAGGAGAAGTTAGATAACCCCTGGAGACGATGAACCGAGTTATGAAACTGCACCCTGATATTCTCAAAAATTCCTTTATTCTGAATAGTAAAGCTCTGAAATATTGTGCATAACACATAGCAATTTAATATCCACAGAAAATTCCAACTAAATAATTTCTAAAGAACAAGAGATTTTAACACAGAGATTCAATCATTCCATCTTTAGTTAAAGAACTGGTACGATAGTCTGCCCTGTACACCTCACATCAGAGCCAGCCATAAAACATAGAGCTGCATATTCCAATTCAGGAAGCATTTCAATTTTTATGTAGCTTGATTACTGTTTTAAAATGTTATGAAAATCAATAATCTTTGGTGGACATACTGGGTGATTTTGTTTGCACATCTGTGTAGATTCCCTGTAGGATGATCAATATAAATAAATACAAGGACCAAGATAATTTCCTGAAGTGCAGTGAAAAAGTACAAATAATATTACAAGTAAAATTTCTGCCTCCTGGCCCTCACTATGCTGTGGATAAAGAAAAATACAATAGTTGTTCCAGCATGCTCAAGATTTCTGTATTCTGGAAACAGCTGTGAAATACTTTGCTACTACCAAAGAAAATTTTTAAAGTAACTTTACTTTGTAATTTAGTTAATGTAAGCACAAAATTATTCCCCCCCCCGCCATTTTTAATAACAAGCTAACTTTGATTTTATCTGCTGTCTTTTCTTAAGTATCTAAATTATAAAATGATAAAGTTATTAACTTGCTTTCTGTGGTGTAATAGTGAATCTAAAAAAACCTAATTAATTCAACACCATGGTGTTCTAGGCTGGTCCACTTAATGAAAGTAGATAAATTTATATAGTCAACTTAGCCCTCAGTAATGCCACTGCCCTGTTTTGGTTCCACAAAAATGAAATTCCTTTTTGAGTTCCTGGAAGTCAATTCTCTTCAAATCTAGGCAGTTACCTCTATAATAAACAGAACTAATGTGGATTAAGTATTATGAAGAAAAGGTAAAAGTGTGTATACACCACTTGGACACTGAAGGTGCTTCATAGTAATGCTGAAATGGAAAGTGAGTCGCATAGCCAAAGTTCACTGGTTAAATTCCTGAAGAAAATTCTGTATTCTGTATATGGAACCACCATAACATATAATAGTAGAACCATAGCTAATTTAATACAATTAAAGTAACTAGAATTTTATTTATGAAAAAGTTGTATAGTTTAATACATTAATATAGATTCCAAGCATTGTTATTGTATGCACAAATTAATACACTTTTAGAATGTAGATTTAGTCTCTTGTAATCCTTGTCAAGTGATCAGATTGTAAAAAATAAGAAATGAGACCCAAAGTAAGAGACGATGAGTTTTTATTATTGAAATAAAATCAAAAGCAGACTGCAACAAATCTGTCTATAGCTTTTCCATATTGCCAAACTACAACATGTATAGCACCAACAGAAAAGATTTTTAAGAGGGTGAATTAAATAATACCCTTTTGAGGTCTTCATATGGGAACTCATTGTACTGTTTTAACAGAGACAAAGAATCCCAGAGTTACATTTAGATTTTAGCCATATCCTTGAAATACGTGACCGCTGATAATTGTACTGACATTTGCCTGTTTTCATGTTAAAGAATGCCTCTATATCTTCTGATATATTTTCTCTTTTGTTGAAATTAATGATCCAGCTCCATAAAGATTTTCTTGTAACGTGCACTAGTACAGTGGATATAGATCTCCCGGAATCAAGATAAATGTTTTACAGCATCTGTTTCTAAGCTGCAGATTCTTTTGAATTTGAATTTGAATTATTTGCTGCTTGGACTAACTGAATGCATGGAATTCAATATCAAGTGTGTTGGACTCCAATGGACAGACTGTCATGGTTTAGCCCCA
>VZTV01044520.1:0-10283 GCA_013400875.1 Anhinga rufa | reverse complement strand
TTTGGAACAACGGTGTTCTACAGTAGCTCTAATGTGGTCCATGGACAGGATACCCATGAGTGGAATGAGCACAGCTTCCCATTTATTTTCAGTCAAAATGAAAAGTTTTCAAACTCTGAGACTGGTCTGTGAGGCAAACCAGTAAGTCAGGCAGAGTGGGAGGTCTGCTTCAGAAGTGTTCTCCTGACCTGAATTGCACTGAGGCAAATCTCCCCTAGTACAATGGTGAATTAAAAAAAAAAATAATTGTCATATGGCCTAAACAAATTTTGAACATCATTGTCCAGCAAAACAATGGATTGATCAATGAATTTTGTACAACTCTTGTTTTCTTCTGAGCTGTATGGATGCACACAACTACAGAATGAGCAAAGACTAATTTTATGTCAGTTAGAGAATGTCTCTTCATGGTCTATTTTGTTGCTAAAAATGCAGGATTGGGATTGTTGAAGATAATGTTCTTACATTGTATGATAAATTCAGTACACCTTTAATGAGAAATTTCCAGTATTGTCAGAAAACACAACTATTGTATTGCAATTCTGCAAAATACTACCTTTTCTGCTATCTCTGAGTCAATTTTACTACTCTTAAGAGAGGAAATAGGGGTTAGTTTTCAAGATAATTTATATTGCTAGCTTCAAATGTTGTGTAAAACACATACCGATTAATCTAAAAGCAGTAAACTGAGATTCTCAGTGATGATGTAGGAATTCTGGTATTCCGAGTGTAATATCAATTGTTGCATTCAACAAAACAAGAGGAGGTTGAAGATTTTTCTTTTGTTAATCTTTTTCTTATTGCTAGATGCTCAGAAACATTTAAAGAGTTCTGCTCAATAAGCACCAAGGGGTACAGGTGCATACCTGAACTATAGAATCTTTAAGCACATCTCCTGACACAAATTTAATCCCAATACAAATTTATGGAAATTACACTGAAGACAAAATCTGAATCTGCTCTCTTGTGGGTGTAGACCTGAAGAAACTGCTAAGAACAGAGGAGGAAGAGGAAAAGAATTTGGGGTAGAGATGAGCTGGAAGCAGAGCTTATAACTGATTATACACATTGCTCTATTTCTCCATTTTGCTTCATTTGGTCTGATGACCGAGATGAGTGTGATCAGCTCTGGAGGTGAAACTAGAAACTCCAGCCCATGAGCAAATCTGAGACCTAACAAGATTGAGGAAAGTGGGGAGAGGGGAAAGCAAGAAATCTGATTGTCTGTCTTATCTACCCACCTGCCTTCAGCTGAGCAGCTAATCAGGGCAAGAACTGCAAGTGCAGTCACCTATTTTATAGTAGGCATTACAAATTTAGCCAAGGGTTTTCCAGCAGCACCTAGCTGTCATTAAGCACTTGCCAAGTAAAATTTCCTTGGAACTTTAAGGAGAGTAATTTATCCTGCTGACAAAATAAAATTAAATAGTAACAATTTCAAAACAAATGTAATAGAAAACGTTTTGGGTTTTGGTTCGGTCTGGGTTTTTTCCCCACTTTAAACCTTGCTGACACATTTCAGATAGATTATAAATCCATTATTTTATGACTTGATAGAGTGTACTTCAGGAAGGATTAAGTCCTTTCTTTGATTGAGGCCTTAACAAGTTAGAAACATAATTTTTAAAAATAAAATGTCATTGCAACACATTTTAATGTGATGACTTAGGGGTTTTGATTTGTCAGAAAAGGATTACTGGCATTGAAAATTTGCACACCATAATGAAGGAAGAAAAACTCACAAGCGTATACAAATTAGTTACATCCTCAAAGTGCATTCAAGATAGGGTTAAAAAAACCTTAGTATTACAACAGTTTAAAATCCTAGAGACAGCCATCTATAGAAAATGTGTAGAATATGGTCAGTAACATCAGGACTCTTGTCAATGAACTAAGCATTAATCATACACAAAGCCTGGGTTGCTTCTGTGGGTACTTTGAATTTAAGAACATGCTGATGTGCACTGTTGAATTGAGGAGTCTGAGCCGCCAGTGCTCGCATATAGAGAAATTATTTCATACAGGCAGATTACCAGACAAAACTTATTGGAATATAACAATTTTTAAGCCTTGCCATATTGAAGGATATTGTGGACTACATGCTAGTATGTACTTGGTGGCACTTTTACATGTATAATCTTTGAGAATCTTATAGCTTTAACTGAATTCTGATTATTATTATTATTTTTTTTAATCTAAAAAATCCACAGTTCTCCATGAAAAGCTACCATTCCTGGAGCTGTTATTGTAGAATATGGCAGAACTTTTTTTCTTAGGAAGAAAATCAGGATCAGTTATTAATTCTGCTTTGGTTACTGATTGCTTCTCAAGGAAATTATTTTTGAAACACACCTGTCTATCCCTATCCAAAGTTTTTTTGGAGAAAATGGAGAACCTCCCATTGATTTTCTCCATTTTGTAATCTTCTCTTGGGTGTTGAATTGCTTAAACAAAAAGTTTTCCCTTTTTGATGGGGTCAAATTAAAAAAAACCAGCTTGGCAGGAGAGCTGCTTGATATCTGACATTTTGAATTCCTATGGGAAAACAGGCACATATAGATGATGTGTAATATTTGATTTCCAGTATCATTCTTCAGTGAACATTCAGAATGGAAATGTATGTTTTCAGATGAAAATGTTACTTGTGAGGTATACATACTGGTTGTTAAGGTAACAGAAGAAGGAACCAGCAGAAATTTTAATCTAAGCCTAATTCTCATTGAACTCAACGGCTGACTAGAGAGTTCAGCATCTAAAAACTGGAAAGAACATAGCAAAAGGTCAAATACAGAGAAGTCCTGATCCTTTGGAGAAAGCAGTTGATGAGTCTGCTCAAATTATTGAACCGCTTCTTCAACCACAACATAATGACATATTCTTCATGGCCCCCTATGCGAATCTTGTACATTAAGAAGAGAGAGACAAGGTTGTAACTCAAAAAGTATAATAGAGGATAAGAGAGGTAGTGACACAGCAGAGCATCTCAGAGCTTAGAGCCTGGTAAACAGATGCAGAGTTGTGCTTCTAATGGTAATGGCAGTTCATGTGTTTGGAAGGAAGCCTAGAAGGTTGCAAACCAGGCTGGAAGATAATTCGCCATAACTAAGTGTACTGGTTTTGGCTGGGATAGAGTTAAATTTCTTCATAGTAGCTTGAATGGTGCTATGTTTTGCATTTGTGATCAAAACACTGTTGCTAACACAGGGATGTTTTAGTTACTGCTGAGCAGCGCTTGTGCAGTGTCAAGGCCTTTTCTGCTCCTCAGACTGCCCTACCAGCGAGCAGGCTGGAGGTGCACAAGAAGCTGGGAGGGGACACAGCTGGGACAGCTGACCTCAACTGACCAAAGGGATATCCCTGACCTTACGATGTCCTGCTCAGCAATAAAAGCAGGGGGAAAGAAGGAGGAAGGGGATGTGGGGGGCATTCGCAGTTATGGCATCTGTCCTCCCAAGTACCCATTACACGTGGTGGAGCCCTACTTTCCTGGAGATAGCTGAACACCCGCCTGCCAATGGGAGGTAGTGAATTAATTCCTTGGTTTGCTTTGTTTGTGCATGCAGCTTTTGCTTTACGTATTAAACTGGCTTTATTTCAACCCATGAATTTTTGCACTTTTACTCTTCCAATTCTTTCTCCCACCCCACCAGGGGAGAGTGAGCAAGCTGCTGCATGGTGCTGAGGGGCCACTGAGGTTAAACCATGACACTAAGGAAAAGCTCAGCAAGACTAACATGCAGGAGGCAAGAAAGCTGAAGTCTTGATCTGCTCTGTAAATGAAACTCACTAACAGTTTAATATAGGCTGCAGCAACATAGACAAGCTAACATTTTTCCTAGATAACCCTGGAAACAGAATACCCTCGGCTATAGAGGGCCCTTTAGTTTCCATGCACCCTTACTTAGCTCTGGAAGCAGTATGTCGCACTGAGCCTCTTAGCAGGGCTGGCTTCTGCTGTACAGCATCCCAGGCTGATTTCACTCTCTCCAGCAGACTCAAATCTTTCTACATGTGCCTATGCAGCCATGTTGAGAAAAACACTTTTGATCTTCACCAGATTGTCAGCTAGAAAGAATAAACCTTTCTTTGTGGATTTACATCGATAGGGTTTTATTGCAAGAACTATCTTTCTCTCTCTTTACAATTACAAAGGATATTGCAACAAGATCCTGCTGTTCTATTGCTTGACGCTATTCTGCTGTTTCTACCATGAATGCTAAATTCATTGCTCTCTCAGGAAGCCCTGTTCTCTCAGGCAGCTCTGGCTCTCCCAGTTTTCTCCCTCTTGTCATGGCAGATGAAAAAAGTCTCAAACCCTGCATTACAGTTTAGACAGACTGTGTCATTAGCACTTGGGTCAATGCTCTGTGCTAAAATATGTCATTTTCTTTGTGCATGCTCAGACTGTTCCCATCTTCAGTGCAGATTTCAGTTCAATAAATGAGCTTTGTAATATCTCCAGATTTACAAGTGTGCACATGATACAGCTGCTTCTCTGCAACAAAGCTCGTTCTGAACAGGGTGTGGTATTTAAATGAACAAACATTTTGGATCTCAGGGTAGCATAGAGAGGCTGTGTGAACGTTTGCATGGCTAATGAGAATAGCATCATGGCCCTAAGAGCATCAATAGCCTTAACTGCCCTGAATAATTTTATTTGGGGCCCCCACCCCATATGGTCTGCACAAGGGCCTAGGAGTCCTATTTAAGCTTTGTCCCAGGCCCCAAAACCCTGCCTGAGCTCACCATGAGGGAGCAGCAGGAACAGGGGCTGTCCCGCACAGCAGGGATGGGATGGGGTGCAGGGTGGCTCCATTATGGGCCTTGCCAACAGGCAGGATAGGGCTGGTGGCAGCAACAGGCTCCTGCCAGCCCAGGGGCAACCAGAGCAGCACAAGGGGACAAGGGTGGCCTGGGTCGCTTCATCAGGGGATGGGGGTTAGGGCTGAGCACAGATGCTCAGTGGGGTCAGGTGAAGCTGCTCGGGTCAGAGGAGGCCATTTCATGACCCCAGGACCCTGACAAATAGAGGGTCTCAGCGGCATATTACTCATTTTCTCTGCAAATGATTTCTCCAATTAACTATTTTTACTGTCTAAAAGTCACATACAAGATGTATTCTTATCTTCCTGATCAGTATTGTCCCATCAGAGGTGAGGGCTCCCCATGGAGCCTAGTGACTGCAATACTGAGAAACGGGCATAAGAGCCACTAACCAACTTAAGCAACCATAAGAAACATATTAGTAAAGTTTGATTTTATCATCTCCCTTTTATATGTGTTTAAAATCATATCCTGTCTCACAGCTAGTCTTGATGCCACCAAAGTCAGCTGAAATTCAAAGGGGGAGGTATAGAATTTAATGATAGGACATCATAATATAATGCTACAATATATAGACTTGATAATTTTATGGAGAAAAAAGTGAAAATCTCTGTGAAACAGTATTGAAACAGTGTTCCCTCTGTAGGAAACTAAAACCAGAAGAACTTACATATTGAGAGGGAGTAAGGTTTTCTTTACACTGAATTTATAATTCGATCCAGAGCAATCTGAAGCCATATTATTGCACTAACTTTATCACTGCTCTGAGCCAAATGTCCCATTTATTGTGCATATAGGAGACTGACCACAGCCGAGGTTAAGCAGACCAGGGTTAGAGGAGAACCTGATGAAATTAAATGAGTAATGAAAATAATGGTGACACAACCCTGCCACCAATCACTGTAATTTGTTTTGTATAAAAATCCATGTCTACAATACCCCTATTCCCCATCCAGTCCTACAAGAACAACCACAATTTAATTTTTAATGGTTTTCCATGTTACAAAGGGTAAGAATTAAAAAATGCCGTGGAAACATACTACTAAAATGGAGTGGATTGTACTTTTGAGACTCCCCCTACTTCTCTTCAAACAAAGAGATGGTTCATTCCTCTTTTACCAACATGAAGTTCACCATACAAAGTGGGGAAAGAAACCCTGAAAAATAACCTGGTCAGATTAGGGGGTCTCTAGCCACCTCCCAGCCTATCCACCAGTTTGCTGGTGGCCCTAAGAGGGAGATCCAGCATGCAGGCTAGGGGAGCTGTGATGCACTGCCATCCCACACCTGAGCCGGACAGCGGTGAGGCTGAATGCTGGGGCACACTAAAGGGAGCATGCACAGATTCTGTGTATTAACTAAATTTATTGCAGGCCTTCCACTGTGGGTTATCCAACATCATGATGCCCCTTCAGTCAGGTGTTCCCATATTCTTTTATATACCCTACAATGCCTACCTGAGTGGCTGTAGGAAGGCTGTAGCCTGCTGCTTTAGATATGCATATTTGGTTGCAGAGTGACAGCTACCATTCCAAAGTACAGCTATCTTTTCTGCCCCTCTATGTCACAAATTTATCAGTTAGGACTGATTGAAACTCAGCAAATGTAGCTGGCAGTGGCAAACCAACAGTGAAGCAGAAACGGGAGTCATAGGGAAAAAAATTACTATTGCAAAAGGTTAGCATAACTCACACACAATCGTAAACAAGTATCTTAGGTGCCGACTTGTCACATGACAGTAAAATGTGCTGCTCAGTTCAAGCAGGTTGAAAAACCGAGAATAAGCCGTCGTCATTTCATTTTACTGTGCCTTGTAAATTTGTCAAGGCTGTATTTCCCAGCAGACCACACAATCCATTTATAGAACCATGGAGCTTCCCAGGCAGCCGGGCGTAGCCTGGCCTGCCCTATTCTGTTACATTTTCTTTGATTTTTCACCAGCAATGCATGTCATTGACAGTGGGACCTTTTACAAGAAAGTAATCCACTGCAACCCCCCCTCCAGTAGTTGGAAACACCCCTGGTTAATGGCCCCAGTTACTGGCAAGGCTTGTGCTGGACTGCAACACACACTGATGTTTTTTTCCCTGCTACCTCTAGTCTGCTACTGTCAGTACATACTCTGCTCTGCACTGTGTTACCAGTTTGTTGCATCAATATTAAAGACTAGATTGCCTGAATTCTCCATCATTATACGCCAAATCCATGAGTAAAAAGAACCAAGAACTTATCTTTAGTTTCATTAAACTCCAAGCCATTTAATCAAATAACCATTTTTAGTCCAGTTGCAATGATACACAGTTCAAATGAAACATGGTTAAAAATGACATATACAAAACTTCCTAGAATCTACCCCTTTCTCTGGTATTGTGCTCACCCTTGCACTGCCCCTCTGGGTATGAAGGTTGATGGCTTCAGGCCATGGGCAGGGAGTTACAGCACATACAGCATCTCTTCTCTGGGAGGAGTGGGGTGTTGATTCTTCCTTCTCAACCCAGGATCTGTGGCTGAGGTCTTTTTTATGTTTGATAACAGCACCTACACTCTGCTCTTTCTTCCTTGGTCTGTGATACCACATTACAGCCACATTTGTATGTTAAACATATATTGTATATACTAATTCTTTGCTCTCTTCGCTTACCACTAGAACTGGTTTTACCCAGCTGCCAAGGTTGCTTTCCTTTGATAACCAATAATTGACCAATGCTGAGGGTTTCATAGTTGTGGGTCCTCTGATATGATCCGGTACGTGTGCTTTAAAGCTCCTGCTCTGATCCCATGTGTGTGGTCCTCTATGCTCCACTTTATTTGAGAATCATAGATAATACACTCTACACATAATAACTGCTTGCTGTTGTTATGTGTTAAGTACAGTTAACGATAAGGGTTACCTCATACAATTGTACAAAGCTAAGCAAACACTAAAACAAGGTCAGTAATAGTTACCTGGTCATTAGAAAATGACTGTTACAATGAAACAAGTAAAAGCAAAGATTCAAGGAAACCAAAACAAGTCCAGACCTTCCAGAAATGCTTTTTGGTACAAATAGAGAAAGGAAGAGAAGCATCTAGTTCATCCCCCCTCCTCTGAATGGAAAAAAAGAGCTAGAGGAGACAGAAATAATCAGTCCTCAAAGGACCCAGTGCTCTAGCATTCTCCAGGAGTGGAAAGACACATGCACTTGCAGTAGGATCAGCTGGAGAAAGAAATTTTGCAGATGTTGAAAGAGCAGGACAGGATTTTTCCCTCTATTAAAATTAGTTTGAATGAACTCAAAATCATGTAAAAAAGTTACAGGGCCTTTCTCACCAGTTATATTCACTGCAATATAATATATGAAGTCCAGGTCACCCCCCTTGCAGGACAAGAGGCAGCTGGTCAAATTAATGGCTGCTCTGTTGTTTCTAGGTCTCTGAATGATCCCGGTGTTTATGGCCCATAGATGTGACTTCCAGTGAAACCCCAGGCCTTTCCACAATAGATGTTTCCTATTCCCTCTAGAAAGGGAAATTAAGGTTTAATCTTGAAGGGAAGGTCAGGCCTTGCTCACTCCTAATTCTTCTGGGGATCCAGTCCAAAATGGCTTCACGCTGGGCACTCCAAGAGTTTATGTTCCCAAAGCCCCTTTGCCGCTCCTGTGCCAAGTTTGAACAGTGCAGTTGATAGATGCTTGGGAAATTTCTTTCTCTGTTCTTTTTTTGGCATCTGAATATTATGTAGAAGGTGTGAGCAAATCTCAGTGCCTTCCTAGCAAGGCCCGGGGACGCTGCCTGATCTTTTCATAAGCATTTAAAGGAACTCCAGAAGATAGATCAGACAGGCCCATATTGCTGTACCTCCTGTAGGAATGCCATGCTAGGTGTCATACTGTGGTCTTACATTCCTTAGTTGCTAAAAGAGCAGGTAGCAGGTCCTACCTTTCAGCTACACATGGTAAAACATACCAGGTTCAATGCATTGCTGTTCCAGCTCTATAGCAGAGCTGACAGAAGAGATGAAAAGGGTTTCACAGAAAGCTTTGAAATTTAAAATCCTTAGCTTGCAAAGTGGAGCAATTTTACATTCACTGGGTTTTTTGTTTTGTTTTGTTTTGTTTTGCTTTGTTTTGTTTTGTGAGGGATTTTTATTTTGAAACCTTTTTCTCAGTTATTCAATTTGTTTCTCTTTCTTTTATTTTCCTTTCATCTTTTCACCACTGGTGACTGGCGTGGCGGTGAAAAACACACTTTATTAATTTGGGAATTTTCTAACAACAACAAACCTCCAAACATTTTGATGAAATAAGACTTTGCTATTATTTTGATTTTTTAAAAAAGAAATAAACCTCTTCTGTAGATTTACTGGCATGCTCCTGAGGATTCAATCTGAAATGTGAACAAAACAAAGAATCCAGGGTGAGAAATAAGAAATCATGCTTACATACTTGGTACAAGGTTTTCCAGCTCTTCCATTTGAAATCAGTTGCTGGGGGCCATTACGGCTTGCTGTCACCTCCTTTGACCCCTCTTAACCTACAGTTTTCCTCTTACTGATACAGATAAGAAAGAGAGAACTTTCAAATCCAAGCACTCATGTGGCACTTATTGTGTCATGGCTACTATACATGAGCATACATACATATATTTAGATTTAGTACTCACTCCCAAAGCTCATTATTTTCTAAATTAGGCTCCTTCAGGCTCCAGTCCAACTCTAAACTCCCAGCTGCAGTAACCATTGCATAGCGCATTAGTCAACGCTCCTTCGCTTTTTGGTTCCAAGGGAAAAATTAGTCACTACAACAAATCTACAATTGCTCAAATTGGAGATTATGCACAGAGGTTCCTGTTGCCCTCCTTTTGTTTTTCTCCCAGGGCATGTCAAGACTGCTAACTAATTTTCTAGGAATAGAATTAATCATGTGGGCCAGAGAAAATCTCTCAAATCTATCTCCTGTATGATGGGGAAAGCTTCTCTGTAAATAGCAAAGGGCTGACTCCTAGAGGTTGGAACAACATCCTTCTGTTGCAAGGTCCGAGGACTTTGAGAAGCCTTCAACAAAGATAAGTTTCACATATTACCAAGGTCTCCAGGAAAGCAAAGCATGGCTTTGCTACCATATAGTAGCAATCCACACAGTAGCAGAATGCAATGTGTTAAATCTTTGTGGAAAGGATATTTTTGAAAATCTTGTGTCAGAGGCCACAATGAAGAGTAAATTTCAGCTGCTTTGGAATCTCTTTTCTGACAAATCCATGTTTTTAGGCTTTCCCCATGGCTATGCATAATTTTCTGACTGGAAAATTAAAACACGATTGTTGCATTAATAGATGAAGAAATTTGGCAGAAAATAAACCCCCTTGCAGTCCAGCTGGTCCTCAGATGTCAGAGGGGCTGGGGGCTGCTGGGCTTAGATTCTGAGTGATACCCAATTCAGCACTGTTAGTGCGCGAGGCATTCACTAACAGGACAATCACTG
>VZTV01044519.1:0-17848 GCA_013400875.1 Anhinga rufa | reverse complement strand
CCCTTTAGTTATTTACAACATTATCATCTCAAAGACTTTGCAGTATAGATGCCTGATAAAAATTATTCATCCTCTTCTCAGTTTCTGTAACCTTTTCTTCCTCCTCTCTGGACCTGGGGAAAAAAATATCCCTGCAGAAATGATTTGTGGGTCATTATCCATGATCCTATTCAACACAGGGAAATTAATAATCTTATCTGCAGCCTGCTAGGTTTTCCAGAAAGCGGAGGTCTTCCCTTGCTCATGAACTATTCCTTTTAAAGGAGAGAAGGCATATAACCCTACCCGGGGTTTAAATTCTAGCAGTTCAGAAGAGGATGTATCTGTGTTATAGATGGGAAGGACGATGCATATTTGCTCACTTCATCTGGGCCACCAAAATACCTGTGCTTACTTTTGGTTTCTCTTTCCAGCATGTGCTGTTCTTTCTTTTCCCAGGACACACAGCAGCCATGGTCCGGGACTTGTCATCCAAGTTGTCCCCGTTAGGAGGGAAACATTTCCCTTCCGCTGTTAGCACAGCTCGTTTGTATTTCTAATGTCAGTGCTAGGTTAGCTGGAGACACGGGGTGGGGGTTGCAGCCTGGTCACACCAGGGTCCCCTCATGCCTCGTCTGTGCGGGTGTTGCATGCTTGTCATGTGCTGAATTCTTCTGAACAGAGTGGTTCCCTTGTGCGCAGGCAGTGTGTGTGGGGAGCTCCCCAGGGCGGGCTGGACACCCCTACTTGGAGCAGTGCTCTTCTGCAGCGTTGAATCTGGTTAATGGACTCAAATAACACTGGCTGCACCGCAAAATATTCTGTGCTTTGTGGTGCCATCCTCACAGCAGGGCCAACAGGAAGATATGGTGTCATCCCAGCCTCTTCAGTGTGAAGCCTGGTATCTTCATTTTAGCTGCTTTTGGGAATGGTTTTAAGGTAAACTGAGGTAGCTGAAGTGTTCCCCTTCCCCTGACTCTGCTGGGGTGAGAAGGCAGAGAAGAGCCACGTCTTAAACTGTCGCAGCCCAATTTGCCATCATTCACGTTTCAGTGCTGCGGGACTGCTGGAAAGATATTCTAGGAATGATTAACAATCTTTGAAAGAGATTAAAAGAAAAATATCACAGTTGCTTCCTGTAGGTACGTTTTAAGCGTGTAAAAAAAATACTTGAGAAGTTACTGTTATTCTAAAATTAGACCCAAGCCTGAGTGATAGTTTAGCATGTAGAAGAGAGAAAGGTGATCCTCAATATTTAACAGGATGGCAATGGGGAACAGCGGGAGAATGAGAGGAAGTAATTGCATTTACAAGAAATATCCTTGACTGAGTGCAGCAATATGGACTGTGGCCCCAGTATGATGTGAGGACAAATAGCAGCAGGAGTAAGTAACTGGGGAGCAATACTTGCTGTGCATGACAGTGCTTTCTCAACCTTCTGTTTACCGTTAGGAAAAAACCCTCTGCCCCAGCTGTAGGGAGCTTGCTCCTCTCCTGCTTTGGCTGCACTGTGTCCAGACTGTCTGCTAGCTGTGGCATAATGCATTCAAGGTACACAGGCACAATTACTTGATTAAGAACCTGAATAACTCACCTTCATACATGATATGTTTTCTGTTGTTTTCGATTTAAGTAGCTAAAAGTTACACTTTGGTTCAGCCAGCAGTTCTGGTTAGATGGGGGAAACACTGGATGAAACTTGAATGGCTTGTGGTTTGTAAAGTTATCATCCTCCTCAGTTTAGAATCTGTGAATCTAGTTGCTTTCAACCTTTTTTTTTTAAGCAAACTGGTGGCATCTCTTTGAATTGAAAGTGCAACTGGAGATTAATGAAAAACAATATGTTTGCATTCAGCTGAAATTGGAGATGAAATGTCACCTTGTAATGTCTTCACCTACAGCTGAAAAACACTACCATGAGGTTCTGCTTATAGGTGGTATTTGTCATAGGCAGGTATTTTCTGTTAATGTGTATTATAGGTCTTTATAGGAACACTGTGTAGACAGTAACCCTCCTCTCCAGTAGCTTGCACGAAAACTTTCATATCAAGCCTGTTGTCATCTCAGCTTGAACAGAGATCCTCCTTTTTCCTAAATGATAAATTAAGTCCTGGAGTAACACAGATTTTTTTAAAATTTTTTTTAAATTCTGGTATCAGAGTGGACGTGTTGTTCCAGGTCATGTTGGAGCACTCTCTGCGGTTTCTCACCTTCCCTTGCCACGTGAATTCCAGTTCTTGTGACACCCCCCAAATGTGAGGAGCCTCTGCAGTTTGTTTCTTCTCAGGGCTGTAGAGGAGCATCCACACTGTGTGAACAGTGGCTGTCCTCTCAGGTTGTCTCTTCACTGCCGGCTTCTGGGGTTTGTGGATAACACCTGATCGAGAGTAGAGACAGCTGCAGTTGGCAGGAATGGGGGATCTTGGTCTGGTTCTGGGTGTGGGAGCTCAGATGTTTTATTCCACAGTGCAGCCTTGTTTGGATTCATTGCTTTCATAGAAGTGACCAGCCTGAGGATTGCCAGAATACTTTGTTTGCAATTAAAACATTAGCAATGCTTTTCATGCTAAGCATAGTTACAAGACAAAAACATAGAGAAATTACTCCTTTAAGTGGAGCAAAATTAACTCCTGCAAGCTTTCCTGGACCCAGACCTGCTTTGTGCTCTAGCTGCCAGAGCCAAGTGCTGTCTTGGCAGTGTCCTGCCCCAGCGGTGCCCCGGTCCTGTGCTGCTCTCACCAGTCAGGCTTTTTGGATTGCAAGGGTGCCCTTTGCACAAGGAAATCCTCTGAGAAGCTGTTCCAATCCCCACCTCTGCTTCCCTACCACCCATTGATGAAAGGAACAGTCCTACTAGCAGCTTTTTAGACCCAGACCATGTCACCTGCTCCTTCCCCAGGTTCCTGGTCCTCTAAGCACAGGTAGTGCTCCCAAGTACAACTCTTGTCTGCTGGCCCTGTTTTGCTGTTGCAGGTTTTGGCTGCAGAATTTAATCTCAGCCCTGTCAGGGACCAGGGACCCTGGAGCAGCCACCATGTACAGCTGGGTGCTGGCTTTGCCATGCAGGCTCTTCCCATTAGAGCAGTTCAGTGAGTGTCAGAGGGCGCACTGGTGTCAAGCCCCACTGTGGAGCTCGGCTGCCTGATAGCCCACACGCAGAGTCCAACCTTCTTATGTCCATTAATGAGTTTCTTACACTATGCAGCGTGCAGTGTGTTGTCTTGCTGGTTCTCACTTGCTGCAACGGATCTTGTGCGCTTACTAGTTAATTAAGCATATATTTGGGGATACACACGTGTCCAAGAATTAGCAGAATGTAATCACTAAAATCCTAGATTAGACAGTGGTTAGATTAGATTTAGTGAACAAATTGCTAACTGCGGTTCATTCAGTGCATCTTGAAATGTCCTATTTGGACCTTTCTCAGTCTTCAGGATTCAAGATAACATGATAGATTTTGCAATTGAATTTGGCACGGTAATAACTGAGACTAAAGAAAGATTTGAAGCCTTGTTTTCTGTGTCTTCTTTGAAGAGTTTGTCTCATTTAAACTGAGGTATTGAAAAAAGACTGGTTATTTAACTGCATGTGGAAATGGAAGTAGACGCATGGTGCAGGGACTGATGAGGATACTTCAGTTCATATGCACAACCTGAAGTTTGTAGCAGACTGAGTTCTTATCACACTGCAAGGGCCAAATACGTGCTTTCAAAATGATTAAAAATAACCATAAATAAGGAAAAGATTTTATAGAAATTATAGTGAAAAAGCAGTAACTGAAAGTGATAACGACAGAAATTAAAGCAATGGTATTTGGCACAGAAGATAAGTGATGGTACTTAAAAGACCATAACTTCACTAGAGTCTCCTCTCTAGCTTCCCTTTGCCTTTGGCTGGAGGTGGCCCTAACTAAAAAACTAGTGGGTGTGTGAGTCAGGACTTCCCATCTCCATCCTGCTTCGGTAGAAGAGCAGACTGTGCTTCTACTGTGGCTGCCCAGAGAGTTTTAGCAAAGCCACAGAACCTTGTCTAACCTCTACCTATCTCATTTAAAATTTTGGTTAATAGCAATTCTCACTTAAATAATTATTTATACTAAATAGAGAGATTTTAATTTATGTGCAAATTAGCTTCCTTTCTAAAAAATACACAACTGTATTTCTAGCTGATGGCATCTTATTTTGCTCCATTTGTGTTATGGGGGGTTTGGACGGAAAGACCTAGGGATTTGTTTGAGAAAGAAGGTGTACCTTTTTTTTTTTTTTGTAATATTGCACTCTGAAGAAAGCAGATTTATTTAATTACAATCAAAATGTTCAGAAAAAACATTCTGTCTCTTAAGGAGACTTTACTCATTTTATATCAAAGGATATTTTTCTTCCTTCTTTGTGCTATCAAATCAGCCTGTGGATAGGCGAGCACGGTCCTTTTGCAGCTCAGATCTCCCTAACACCATCAGGGTAGGAGAGAATCCCCATCCTGTGTCAGCACCGTGGCCCCTGCCCAAGGAGAGGTCTTCCGTGCTTGTCCATGCGAGGACTATGGTGGGGACCTGCAGGTGCAGGTAGGCAAGCAGTACTTCTAGTTTGCAAACCTGTCAAGGTAGCATTCGGCTGACAGTTGGGTGCTGAAATGTGGTCTTTGAGGGAAGGGTGTAGCAGTTCTGTTGGAAGAGGCTCTGCCCGTCTGGCACAGAGGTGTTTTCTACATTTTGGAAATGCATGCACCAATAGAGAGCAACAGATGCTCTCGGGGCACCTGCTCCAACCTGCAAAACAAAAGCAGGGGGTAGCTGGGGGCAGGTGGGGGTGCACTTGGTGAGGGAGGGCTGTTGAAGGGGATTTCCATAGTTCTCCTGCTGCCTGCTCAAATTATATCCCTAAGTGGAGCAAGTCCTATGCGCTGGGTAGTCCTGGGAGTCGGGACTGGTCCTGGTTGGAGCTGGGACTGAACCAGTTGGTGAGTTTGTGCAGGCTCCTCTGTGTGACAAGCCAGGCTCCTCAGAGGCAAGGGGGGGTCACACAGATGCAGGGACCTTCTTCCCGATTGGGGTGAGCATTTCACGTTTGGAGCTTGCTGCTGGTGACGTGAGGCAGTGAGGACCAGCTGCAGGACAGCCGTGGGCAGAGGAGCTCTGGACAGCTCTTTAGGTGCTGGTGGTGGTGCTGGGGTGCATAGCTGTGCCTCTCCCCCCAAAACAGCAGCCCCTTCTCCATGCCTTGCTGCAGGGAGAAACTGAATGAGGATACCGATTTTCATCCCCTTCTTCTCCTGTTTGTATAAATGGTGTGTCCAGATGTGTGCTTTCCTGCAGCACTGGCTGCAGAGGCAGCACGGCCAGCAACGGCATTTCTGCTACTTGTTAAACTGCCAGCACTTTCCTCTCCCCCCTCCTCTGTGGGGCTCTCATCTGCACCCAAAAGAAACCGATGGACAGCATCTAACCCGCTCAGACCGTGCATGCATGGTGTTTGGGAAAACTGCCTATGTCTGAGCAGTGCTGGGAGTGAATGTGGGGTTTGGTGCAGCAACCTCTACGGGAGTGGGGCGCACCCTGTGTTGCTGGAGCCCAGGCACAGACATGCCCAAATGAGAGGCCGGTGGTGCCGTAGTGTTGAGGGGGTGGGTGCCCTCGCAGTTCTCACCCATCTCTCTCCTGGGGCTCTGCAGAGTGTCCCCTGACCGCCGCTGCTCAGCTGGAGCTCAGCGCCGAGATGATCAAGGCACTGCGCAACGGGGGAGCACACCTGGATTTCCGGACGCGTGAGGGAATGACAGCTCTTCACAAGGCTGTCCGGTGCCGCAACCACACGGCACTGCTGGTGAGTTGGGGGGAGCTGCCATAGGGGGCTCTCCCTCCCCTCTGCCCTGTGCTCCAGCACTGGCTTCTCTTCTCACCCCATCCAGGCTGCTGGCAGGGTTGTGCCCTCCCTGGGCCAAAACATCTCTTGCATTGCTGTCAGGGAGCACAGCCCACTACAAAAACATGGTACTGATAACATGATCCTTGGGGGGAATATGGGGTGAGCACTGCCTGCTGCCATGGCCAGAGCATCCCTGGGCCCTCTGCAGGGCTGGTTTCCCTACTGGGCAGCCGCCTGAAGTCACAGAGCGAGGCAGGTGCTTCTGTTGCAGACGCTGCTGGACCTGGGTGCCTCTCCGGACTACAAGGACAGCCGGGGGCTGACGCCCCTGTACCACAGTGCCATGGTTGGGGGGGATCCCTACTGCTGCGAGCTCCTGCTGCACGACTATGCCCGGCTCGGCTGCGTGGATGAGAACGGCTGGCAGGAGATCCACCAGGTGGGATGGAAGGCAGGATGGGATCCGGCTGGGGTAACTGATGTCCTGCTGCTGATGGAGGGGGTTGTCCCATCCCCTTGGGTGCTGCAGGCAGTGGAGGTGCTGCTCAGCAGCGGTGGCCAGCACAGGGGGCCAGGCTTCTGTCTGGAGGACTTGCATGTGGTGTGCTAGCTCTGGCTCCCATCCCAGGCCAATGCTCAGGGTGTTTGCTTCTGACCTCAGTCAGTAGTGTCTGGGATCCTCCCCAGATTATGACTGGCTCATAGGATAGTGCTTTGGGATCTTGGTCCAATGCCTGAGGCATCCTGGTTCCAAACCACAGTTGTATCTGTCCCTGTTTTACACACTGAAAAGTGGATTTGTTGTAGGGAAGACATGGGCTAGGGGTTAGGGGACCTGAGCTGGCTTTGTGCTTCAAGACTGAGACCCTCTGGGAGAAGGGAGGATGTGCTGGCTCTGCCTAGAGTCCCCTTGTCTTAGACCATTGGGAGGACAGGTTGTCTTTGGCCTGTGGCCTCCTGAAGCACCCAGCTCTCAGCCCCCTGCAAGGTGGACAGGTACTGGCACAGCTAAGGCTAGGAATGAAAAAAACAAGAGATATGTTTGTCATCTCAGTTTACTGGATATGACTGTCCTCCTTCCTGCCTCCATCCTACATTGCTTTGGCAGATCTTTGAGGACTGCTGCTCCCAGGATGGACCAAACACAGACAAAAACACTACACCAGTTAACTAGAGATGTGGGGCCATTGTCCTCCTCTTTGCCTGCTTGTGCTTAAGGGCTTCTTTTCACCAGATAATTACACTGAGATAGCAAAGAGTCTGAAGGAGCCCCTGATACCAGTATGATGGTGATCCAAAATTTGCAATTGATCTAGAGGTAATTTGTCCAATAAGTATTCAGGTGTATATTGCTGTAAGGAGCAGCAGTGTGTCTGTGTGCACGTTAATGGGACTTTTCAGGTTACAGGTCCAGCCTGATTCAACTTTTACAGCATGGATGAATCCAGCAGAGGATGTTACAGGATTTATCATCTTCCTGCTGCTCCCTGATTTTCTTTTTCTATTTCTTTTTTCTGTTCTGCATTTTGAGCAGGCATGTCGCTATGGCCACGTTCAGCACCTGGAGCATCTTCTCTTCTATGGAGCTGATATGACTGCACAGAATGCCTCAGGAAACACCGCTCTTCATATTTGTGCTCTCTATAACCAGGTACCTGATTTGGGTCATAAGAACAAGAAAGTGTAGATGGGGCACCAGCCTGCCTGAGATAGAGGGAGCACAACATTGGGCTGGGGTACCTTCTCATTGCTATTACAGTTCCCAGATTCGGAAAGATTCTTCTGAGTTGTATCCACACTCTGTGCATGTGGATGAAGCTGTTTCTGTTTGTAGCACCAGCCTGATTTTGGATTTCCCGAGCGGCAGGTGGCTAGAGAAGAGACCATGGTTTAATCTGTTCCCATTCCCAAGATGTTTTTGCTGATCTACTGCCTAATGTTCTGTGATTTTTCCCCTGGTTCCTATTCCTACTTCACAGCCAGCCCCCACTACTGGTTGGGAGGAGAGTGCTAATTTGGCCCAGGTGCTCACATGTAATTTGAGGCAGGCACATGTCCCAAGCAGGCCTTGCTGGGTACATCGTGTGGCCTGTACCGTGCTCTGGGAAAGGCATGTGGACTGGGGTCCTGTCCTTCTCACAAATGGCCCTGAAGTCTTACTGCTAATCTCTGAATTTTGAAGAAGGCTGCTCAGGCAACATAGGGCACCATTTCTATTTTCTGTTCTGTGTGGTCACTAACCTCAGTTCAGGAGAAATTGAGGGTGGTGGAAGTGCCCTCTCTGATCTTATACACCCACTGTTCTCTTTCTGAGATGTAGAGGTCAGTATCTAAGGATTTCTCCTATAGGTTTTGGTCCTTCCTAGAGATTTTTATACGTTGTATTATGTGCTTTTTATTATAAAGGGAATTTTCAGTTTCTGAGGTGTTCATGCTTTAAAGGTTGAGCTGTTCTGTTTTGCCATAGACAGTGGTACATGGAGGCTGATTTGTGGCTTGTTAGGTGGTAGGTACATTCGATACATCAAGGACTCTTGTACCCAGGTGCCTGCCCACTGGGGTGGGTGGGTAGGTAGAGCAGCATTAAAGGGTACAGGGGCTTGTAAACATGTTGAATTAACATCATTTAGAAGCACAGAGCATTCAAAACAAAAACAATAAAAGGCTTTAGGAAATAGCAATACCTGGGAATGTGTGGTGGCCACTGTGCCCATAGCTGTGCTCTTGGGCTGGGGTTTGGGCATGGCCATGGTGCCAGTGCCCCAGAGCTGCAGGTGGGTGGACTTGATCAGCTTTGTGTTGGGGGTGATCAGTTCTTAGGCGTTGAGCATCCTTCCTTGCTCTTGCCAAAGGAGGCTTTCTGAGTGCAATGAAACCATGTGGTTTGCTTCTTTGTTGTCACCAGTCTGCAGTCCTAATTGGTCTCTTCTTTCCCCCTTCCCCCTTGCTTACTTTCACAGGAGAGCTGCGCTCGGGTTCTCCTCTTCCGTGGTGCGAGCAAAGAGATTCGCAACTACAACAGCCAGACAGCGTTCCAGGTGAGGCAGCGAGCCCTGTTCCTCCTGCAAAGCATCTCATGGCCCCCGATGAGGGCAGCCTCTGCAACGTGTCTTGGGCACATGTGGGGTAAAGCTTACTGGAACAAACCCATTGATTCAGGATGTCTTCTGAAACTGGCTTAATTGCTGGAGGAGGAGGGAGCAAAGAGAACGCGTGGTACATGTGAAAGGGCTGTGAAGGTGGTATCTTTTGGTGGGAGACTGAAAGAGGTTGGCTTGCCTGATCATGTGTAATGGAGGTGGAAAGGAGAAGTTATTTTGTCTGTAGAAATGTTGCAGTAAATGGTAGAGAAGGAGCAGAATCCTTAGCAATAAAGGACAGTGTTGCCACAGAAATGAATGCACTTAAACTTGTTGTTAATAAACTGGAAGTTAGAAGACCTGCAGCCACAAGAGGAGTGAAACTCTGGAATAGCTTTCTAGTAAATATGCCAGGTAACACAGGTGGAAAAGGGAAACTCTGTCATTTTGCAGCGTGATTCCTTCCATAAGTTTGCAAATCATGGGAAGTGACTGCCTGCAGGCTGTAGTTTATGATGCAGGAGGTCTCTTCCCATCGAAGGTCTGCTTTACACTTTTTTTTTTGATGTTTTTGAACTTGGAATAGCCATTCTGTCTGTGCTCTTATTGAAGCACAGTCACTTGCCTGAGGACCTTTCAGAAATGTTGTGACTCAATGTCCAGCTAATACTAATCTTCAGGTGTCCCTTGAGAGCAGAGAGTACCTGTCAGTGTCTTACTCATATACCAGCTCAGGTGTCTGCAGATGAGCTTGCTAACTACTAGCCCTTTAGAAATGCTTTTTCTTGCTTCTCTTTCAATGTTGTTTTTAGCTGCTCTGGGCCACAGAGTCTCAAGTGTGACCGTGATGATGTCATACAGTCCCCGCAAGCATAATGCGCGGCCCCTGTGAGAAAGAAGCCTTATTACAGACACAATCACTCTCGTTGCACGTGTGTGACTGTGGCTGCAGTTGGAGCGGCAGCACATCCTGGGAGAGGCAGGCAGGGGATTGTTCTGCATGAGCTGGAAATCTGCCTCGCTAGGTCATGCTGCACCAGTGTTGCCTCCCATGCAGAAGAAGTGGGTATGTCTAGTGAATGTCATGTGTCCTGACTAACTTTACCGAAATGGTACCAAATCTCTGTGCAGCATGTGCCATGAGTACTCCAGGGAGCCGAAGCATCCTCAGACCTGACCCGGCTGCTCACTTGCAGCCACAGCAAACCAGCTGTGGTTCTCCCTGAACCCCCTGCCATGAGCTGCTGCAATGATGCTCTGTTCTGCATGAGGATATTTAATTTAAATTTTAAGTATATTTTACTGCAAATTAAGCATACTGTCCTAAAAGGAGTATGCAGAACTCGCATGTGTACTTATCATGATTGTATATAGGAATCAGGCAGCCGTGCGGAGATAATCAGTTATGAATCACTTATGTGTATGGCATGAGGAACTAAAAATGCTTATGTAGTTTCAGGAAATTAATACATAGCTTATAGTCTTCTTTAATTTCTTTATTAAGACTGAGACCACGTTCCTTACAAGCTGTGCTATGTGTTGGCTTGGATGCTGAGAGGAAAAAGGGCCTTGAAAGTCAAATGGAGCATCCTTATAGGTGGACTGGTATTTTGTCACGTGCAGGAACTTGAGATTTACACCACACAATTAATTTGCCTACTTAAGTGATAGTTGTCTGGTCGTAGCTGGGAGTGTCATTTGTGTGACGAAGTACAGGTACCTGTCTGCAGAGAAGGGGATGCTTGTCCTCCCCTCCACGATGGCCTGGGCAGTGTGGGGTGACTTGCTCTGGTGCAGTGCTCGTGCACATCAGCATGAGTGCCACCATAGCTTTGCTCTGGGTGACTGGTGTGACCTTGCTAACCACAGCAGATGCTGAAGGATGCTTGAGCTCAGCCCTTGGTGGGCAGCCCCATTCTCTGTGAATCCACCTTAGCTCAGACCTTCCTCTGTCTGCTCTCTGTTATCTGCCACCTTGGGAGGTGGGTCATGAAAGGGCTTGATGTGGCAAGGTCTGCTTTGCTCAGAGACTGCTGCTCTCTGGGGAGCTTTGCTCTAGGGACTGAGGATAGTCCCATTTGACTGCTCTCTGATTTAATGTGAAAATGTTTATTTCCAAGGAAGGGCTTCTTGCAGGAAACTGCTGCCTGTCTTTTGAGATGAGCTGAACTTCTGAAATCAAGGGATGGAGAAAGGGCAATCTTTTTGCTTTGGGCATTTGCAGGACATAGGGTGGTGTAAGGAGGCAAAGGGCTCCTGCTGTGATTTTGCTCATGTCCTGAAGAGTCCTAGTGGGTCTTAATGAGGAAAAAACAGTGTTCATCTTCCTTTTTGAAGTAGTGCCTCTAATTGGAAGTTTCTGTTCCAGAGAATGAAAACTGTGGTTGATAATCCAATCATTTTGTTTACTGGCAAATCCAAACCAGAATTTTATATTAGTGTGATGTGCTCCTTTCAGTTCCCAGCTTTCAAAGAGAAATTCTCCGACTCCCTGCTTGGATTGCTTGCTCAAGACTTCAGCATGTCATTAAGTCACTGTCAGCTGCAAAGTCTGGTGCTTTCTCACATATTGTCTTCTCACATATTGTCTTCACGTGGCTGTGGTAATGGGGTGCTGACTTTCTACTATGGAGTTTCAGCACAGCAGAGGAGAGCTGAGCCTGTAGGAGGGAGCATGTGCTACCCTGCAGTTCTGTGGCTGCTGGAAGCTCATGTAAATACCTCTGCCGCTGCATGGCTATTTAGTCAGTTTACTGCACATACCTCCTGTTAACTTGATTGCTACTGTTAATCAGATAGCTTGGTGTTAGTGGCCTGAGATGACTCGAGATAGCAGCAAGTAATTTAGAGGGTTTAGAAGTTGTATCTGTTTGATTATCTTCCCTAGGGCAAATCAGCATGCTCATTGCCTGGGGGAGCATGCTCCCTCTTGCTGTGTTGAGTTCCTCCTGCAAAAGGGCCTGACCCCCACCTGTGGAGTGCAGTGCATGGCTTGCGTGGTGGGGCAGGAGTGCAGGGAGCAGTCTCACCTCTTTGTGACTGGTAGCAGGCTTCAGAGAGGAATGCAAGAGCAGGGAGGGTTTAGGGTGAGAGTTCTCTCAGAATATCTTCCCAGCTTCTGTCAATCTGCACCTCTGTTTTCCTGAGCCAAGTTTGTACCTACATCTGTCTTCAGTTGCTCTTAGCTGGCTTTTCATCCCTAAATTGTCTAAGAGAGTCCCCTGTGCAGATGCAGCCCTTCACAAGGCTCCTCTGCCTCATCCAAATATGTTCTTCTCACAGAAGGATGGAGACATCATTTTTCAGGTAGAATATTTCATACTCAAAATGCACTGAATGAAAAGAAAGTGTTGGGGTTTTTTTGTTTGTTCTTTTTATTTTTTCCTTCCAGCTGCTTTAGTAGTAGAATTGATCAGAACCAAAGTGCTGCCAAAGCACTAGTTGTCTCAAACCTCCCATGTGCCTCGGCGTGCTCATTGACTGGACTTGGAATGTTGGCCACTGGAGCATGCTGTAGGTTGGGAGCTTGTGATGGGAAGGACAGGCACTCATGCCGGGCCTGTGAAAACCAGCAGTTGCTGTTGTTGATGTCATGAACCCACCATTCTATCTAAACAACAGAAGGGTACCCGGCGGAGGACTGGAACATGTGGACAAGTGCACGGCTAGGCAGCTGTACAAACACCATGAGTGGTGGCTGAGTCAGGCAGTGGTGTCCTCCCTCCCACTGGTGATTTGTGCTGGATCCCAGGGAGCTGAAATCCTGTATTCATAAGTTTAAGTTCAGGATGGCAATGTTAGGCAATGTTTTGCCTCTTGGGAGGGTGAAGACTTGTCTGTAAGTATTACAGAATCACAGAATGGTAGGGGTTGGAAGGGAGCTCAAGATATCATCTTGTCCAACCCCCCTGCTCTTCAGGAGGTGCCTTTTTTTATATTGTGATAAGGTTACCCACCTTACTTCAGTCTTCTTGCATGGGACTATTGATAGCTCAAAGTCCTCCAGGTCAGCCTGTCTACAGTTTCTTGTGGTTTTTATGAAAGTATTAAGTGCTACAAGCTGTTCAACTACAGTATTTTGGGGTTTCCCTTTCCTAAATGCCAGGTTGACAGAGTGATTGTAAAAGAGAAGACCTTTTAAATTCTGTGAATGACCGTGTCCTCTCTGAGCATGCAAATCATATGATTTGACTTGGAAATGAAATAATTTACCTTTGTAAGTTGAACTCCATCAGAATGATGATCCACACCTGGAGTTATAGACAGGCCAAATGAAACAATCTTTCTGTGTCACACTAGGGTTTAACATCCAGCTGATGAGAAGTGGTTCAATGGGGGTCTTCATTAACAAGTGTGCAAGAGGGAAGGAGATTCCCTCTACTCTTGCAAAAGTCACTGTCCCTCTGGCTCTAATCCAGCTTGATGTCTACCAAGAACTCCAGGGCCTTTTTTGCTGAACTGCTCCCCAGTTTTTGTCATTGCCAAAGCTGCTTCTTCCCCAGACATGGGACTTGGCACTTGTAATTTTTCAGTTTCACAGGGGTCCTACTGGTGTATTCCTCCAGCCTGTCCAGATCCCAGTGGATGGCAGCCCTGCCCTTGTGGATATTGACCATTCCGCCAGTTTGGTGTTATCTGTAAACTTGACCTCTGCGATGTCACTGGCCATCGGGTAGAGAATGACCTGTTAACAACCACTCTCTGAGCCCAACAGAATCCTCGAACGATAGGGGCTGGAAGGGCCCTCTGGAGATCATCTCATCCAGCCCCCCTGCGTGAGCAGCACATCCAGAGCAGGGGGCACAGGACCGCGTCCAGGCGGGGTGTGAATGGCTCCAGGGAAGGAGACTCCACAGCCTCTCTGGGCAGCCTGGGCCGCTGCTCTGGCACCCGCACAGCAAAGGGGTTTTGCCTCAGATTTCAGTGGAACTTCCCGGGTTCCAGCTTGTGCCCATTGCCCCTTGTCCTGTTGTCGGGCACCGCTGAGAAGAGCCCAGTCCCACCCTCCTGACACCCACCCTTCAGATACTGATAAGCACTGAGGAGATCCCCCTCAGCCTTCTCTTCTCCAGGCTGAACAAGCCCAGGTCTCTCAGCCTTTCCTCACCAGGGAGATGCTCCAGTCCCCTGAGCATCCTTGTGGCTCTGCGCTGGCCTTGCTCCAGCAGNAGCACCTTGCCCTTGCTCCTGTTGGATCCCATGAGGTTCCCCTCGGCCCAGCTCTCCAGCCTGCCCAGGGCTTGCTGGATGGCAGCACAGCCTTCTGGCGTATCAGCCGCTCCTCCCAGCTCGGTGCCATCGGCGAACTTGCTGAGGCTACCCTCCATCCCTTCATCCAGGTCACTGATGGATATGTTGAACAGGACTGGACCCAGTACAGACCCTGGGAGACTCCACTGGTCACTGGCCTCCAGCCAGACTCTGCCCCATTGATGACAACTCTCTGAGCTCTGTTGTTCAGCCAGTTCTTCATCCACTTCACTGTCCACTCATCCCACCCACACTTCCTTAGCTTGTCTATGAGGATGTTATGGGAGACAGTGTCGAATGCCTTG
This sequence comes from Anhinga rufa, assembly GCA_013400875.1. Taxonomy (NCBI): domain Eukaryota; kingdom Metazoa; phylum Chordata; class Aves; order Suliformes; family Anhingidae; genus Anhinga; species Anhinga rufa. Next base: position 3,370 of record VZTV01044519.1, on the reverse strand, counting down.
CTGGATTCAAGGTAAACAACACCCACTGCTCTCCCTTCATCGCCCCAGCCAGTCAGGCCATCATAGAAGGCTATCAGGTTGGTCAAGCATGATCTCCCCTTGGTGAATCCGTGTTGACTGCTTCTGATAACCTTCTTTTCCTCTAACTATCCAGGCAGTTTTTTCTCATCTAACTGTCCACCCATCCATACTGTAATGTCCTAATTTCTATACAGATAAAGATGAGACATGGAAAGCTCCATTTGTCTTACTTTCCTGTGTCCTCTGAGATAATTGCTGGTTTTCCTACCTCTGTATCAAATAGGTTGGGCCTTTTGTGCCACTCCTGTCTCTCGGCAGTCTGCCTTGTGTGGGACTGGAGATTTGTTGCCACCGTAGGAACCCTACTGTCCTCCACATATAGCTTTCCCTGTTAACAGCAGGAGAATCCTAAAATGCTGCTGTTTGGTAGCTGTACCAAAGTTTGTTTCTGCTCCCCACGCCTGTGCATCTGTCCATCTGTGCATCAGTCCCAGCTGTTCTGTGTGATTGGTACGAATTGGGTGTAAGACCCTGCCTTAGCTGGGTTAAGTCCTTTGGTTTCTTATTACCTGGCTAGTCTCTGCCAGTGTATCAGGTCTTGGTTTTCTTTTCCTCCTTGGTTTTCAGATGTCTTAAGGACTCAAGTGTTTTCTTTCTCAGGAGCCTAGTACTCTGATGGGATTAAACCAGGTGTCACATGCTGGCAACCCTGGACTTTGAACCTCTGGGTCATTTTTTTCACCTTTTGTTTAATAAAAGTAGCTTTTCCAGTTGCCCTTACCACCCTTACCACTGTGTAAAAAGTAGGAGAAGTCCAGGTCCTTACAGTCAGGTCATTGCCTGCCTTGCACAGTGGCCTGTTATAGATGCCAGCAGTTTCCTTCTAAGAAGCATCCAAGTTTTATCTTGTTCACAATGCAAACTTCCTAGTTTTCCTTCCCAAACTTCACATCTCTAACATGGAGTCTGAACTTTGTGTTCTCGATGTCAAGATGGATCTTTCTTGTCTGGAAAAGGTTGGAGGTTCCTTACACTGCTCCTGTATGTTCTTGGAACATCTGTGGGTCAACCATGATCAACCTATGACAGACCTTGCTGTAACTGGCTATGGTGAGGCTCCAGCCCTAATCAGAGGAGTGCTTTCAGTACCCAAGTGACTTCAGAATCACTTGTTGAATACCTCCACCCTTGATATTTCTGGTGTGGACACCTAAAGCTTGGCCCCTGTTTTCCCTAGGTACTGTTTCCTGCAGCATCTCAGAGCTGAAGTGGTGTTGGTGGAGCAGTTTGCAGCTGGTGCACGCAGGATGAACTTCAGAACACCTCTGCAGCAAGGGTGCATCTGCCTCAGTGTCATCTGCAGCACACGTGTACATGCAGGCTGGGTGAGAAGTTTCAGTTTCTCAAGCAGCCTTGTCCACGTGCTGGCTTACTGTGCCTCAGCAGGCTCTGGGAAAGGCAGGGGCACTGACTTCTTCCTCTGAGGTAGAAGAGGATCTGAAACGACAATGGGCATGCTGTACCTTTTGTGTTCAGCCTTGGAAGGAGAGGGACGATGGTGATGAGCTTGAGCTCCTGTGGTAGTTCAAAGGTAAACAAATGGGGTATTGGGATGTTTCTTGTTCACATCTGTGTTTATGTGGGTGCAGTCACTGGTAAGTCATCTTTCTTTCTGCATGTGTTCTTCCAATCCTCCTTTCCCAGCAGTAATGGAAGATTCCGTACCTTGGACATGCCTTTTCTGGATAGAGGCTTCTCATCTTTGTTTTCTACAAATCACATTGCTTGGCCAAAGTCAAAGGTGGCTTTTCTCTTGCCTCCTCAGCAATGTTTCTGATGTCCAGACTCTGGCCTTCAGGGATGATCCATCCGAGGCCCCAGTGCTGTTGGTGCCTGAGTGCGGTTTATAGTACAAAAATCATGCCACATAAGAAAAATTATCTGCAAAACATAGCTTGGTTGCATGGTGTAACCATTTGTCTCTGACTTCCACTCTGCTTTGGACCATTTACTTACCCAAGGTATACACTGGAAAATTATTATAAATGTGTGAGCTTGTTATAAATGTAGCTTTTACAGCCAATAAAGGTGGCTAAGAGGACCTATCAAAATGTGAACTCAGCCCTGGAAGTTTTAATTATCAAGAGATAATAATTTAATGTTATTTATTTGAAAAAAAAACCCCAAACCTCATAATTTTCTTTCATATTCATCTAAAGGTCTGTTTATGTATGTGAGCAGGTGACTCGTAGCAAGCTGAAAATAAACATAGATTGTGATTCCTTTCCTGTCAAATTTGTATACCAATGGAGCTATGGGGTAGCTTGTGTTAGCTCATCCCAAACATGTCTGATGTAGGTTTTAGAAGTGCAGACAAGTTTCTTAATGACCAGTAAATGTCAATTTTATACAAATTTCTTTGTCCTCATGATACTCATAGTTGAACTTTCTGATTTATACATATACAGGGTTATCATGTGCAGAATATAGAGTATGCAGTAGCTGCTTCAAATTTCTTATAATTTCACTGAAATTTAACAATCAAAACGGCTGCTTTTCTGTCAAAGTTATCTGTCCTTTTGATTGCCACATCGTTGTGTGGGTTTCCCCCCCATCTCCCCTCTTCCCCAGACTAAATTCTTCTAAACGGGTTTTTGTGGTGGGTGGGGTTTTTTGGTATATAATCATGCTATAATTAAACAAAGTTTCTTGTTATGATTAGTATAGCCTTTGTTAATGTAGAGCTATTCTGGCTGTGGTGGACTCAGTCACTTGTGCTAGCATCTGTAACTGGCAAGACTGACCTTGGCCATGAAAATCAAGCACATGTCAGAAATTTTAGTCAGCCTTTAACTTGACTATGAGCACTTCAGACAAACGTTTGGCTTGATGTAAGAAAATAATTGCCTGAATTGGGGGTACACGTAGGGCGATTGCCTCCCAGCAGAGCGGAGGTGGTGCTTGGGGTTGGTGATGGTCAGATGTAGGGCAGGGGATGTGCTGGTGGGCAGAGATGCCCATGGAGCCACTGGACAGCGGCACAGGGACAGGCAGCAGGACCTTGTGTGGGGAGCCGAGGTTCCCCTCTGGGCCCTCAAATACATTGCAGAGTAGGACATGTGTCTCAGTATCCCAGTCTGATTTCTTTCCCAGCTCATGGGAGATAAGGTAGCTATGATAGTTTCACATGTAAAATTAATAGCAATGTAAGCCTGCAAAATTGGAGAGCTGGGGAGGGGCTGCCGAGGTGTCCAGCACCAGCCCTGTGGGGAGCAGCACCCATCAGCACAGGCTGCTCAGGGCTGTGGCCGAGCAAGTGCTGAGCATCTCCAAGGCCAGAGACCCCACA
>VZTV01044510.1:0-73598 GCA_013400875.1 Anhinga rufa | reverse complement strand
ATTCTATGATAAGACAAAAAGACAAGACTGGAACACAATACTCCAGCCTATGAAAATGATACCCATTGGTGACGCTCTGCAAGAGCAACCTTACCAAATATCTTGATCTCACAGGAACCGGGGACGGAAAAGCCTTCCACCGCAAACCTGCTGCCTAGTACCTCCCAGTCCTCAAAGAGGAGAAAGAGAGGAGCCCCTCCACAAAATTCAACAGGCAACACCGTGCAAAGGTAGAAAATAAGACCCCTCTTTCTGCAAGGCGTAATTAACCTCCCTGTCACTGGGTATCATTAAAAAGAAGAGCTTAAAAGGGAACCAAAAGGATGGAGGACTTATATAAGCAATGAGAACTTGCATAGCTCCATGGCAGAATAAAACACGCCCTTGTGCTTCAGGGTCAGAAAGAAACTTCTCCAAGTGGGATGCCACCCTGCAGCCACAACCTGGCAAGCTTCTTGAACCTTCCCCAGACTCCCAATTTTCAGAAAGAGGACCGGGAACAAGCTGGCCGACTGATCCCACAAGCCTCACGCTAGTCCGAAAGCTGGAAGAACTGAAAAATAAAATGACAAACCCCTCGTGTTTCTCTGACAGGGTCACTGGAAGCGTGGCACTGACTTGTCCCTTTTAATGAGTGTTAATGGTCTCCTTTCATTTCAGCGGCCATGGGATGCCAACACATTTATCTGTTTTATGAGTCTCAGTTCAATTTCAAGAGATGTTTCTTTGGACATCGAACATTGTAATTTGCACTAGCTCCCCATTGCGAACGGCTAAAGTTTAAAAAATCACCGAGTGAGTGATCAAACACATTATAAAAATAGTCAGGCAAATGCACCACTATCTTCTCCTCGAGAGCCATTTATAGGGGCCAATCCAAAAACCATTGAAGTCAATGGAAAGACTCCTGCAGAATTCAATGGGGTTTTGATCGAGTCCTTATTGTGCTATCCATAAGAAATAGGTCAGATATTTATATATAGTCTTGAAATGTTGTGTGCCACCATGCTGGCAGCTTGCCTTTTTGAGTCACGGCGTAACTTTTTGCCGTACCTGCTGCAAACCCCGAGTATTTTGCAAGTCCATCTCTCTAACGTTTCCCACTTTGGGACCGCTGCCGTGTTAGTTTTCACCTCGGCTCGTTGCTTCTGCCGCACGAAACCCACGCCAGCACGTTTCTCCCCAAGCCTGGTAATGGTTTTGTGTCCAGTTTGCGCTCCCTTTGCACAAGGGTAGCTCAAACCTGCGGCAGAAAATTGCTCCTGGCATCCTTCCGGAGGGAATAATATAGGGCGTGTAGCTAAGCAAGAGCCTGCACCTTCTAACAAGAGCCAGTTATTAAACCAACACACCTAAATGGGGGCAAACACTCTTATGAGTGCGAACCTATTTCAGTTTAAAAAGGGTTTGCTCCAGCTTAATCTTAAATACGTTCCCAATCAAGTCGAGCTGAAGCGGAGCCATTCACCCTTGCGTGTTTTCCAGCTTAAATATATCAGGTTAAATTCATATTAAACCGTACGAGGAGACAAGTCTTGTGCTGTCGGCAAGACCTTCGTTACACACACCTTGAGAGCACGCCTGCAAATTAACAACCTTATTTTGCATTCAGCATGTGCTATTTTGCAATAACTTGGAAGGGGGCTTAGAGTAGGCTCGGTGATCATTATTTCAATTGAACACACAGGCTTCCAGTGAAATAATTGTTACTCGCTAACAAAGTTCGCTCCTTGAGTTCCAGTTTTAGTTTAGGTGAGGCTTCAGAGTCAGTATTTTCTAGGGCAGCTAACTTCACCTTTATTCATATGATGCACCTACCGTTTTTTGAGTGCTGTGAAATGAAATAAAAGCAAGCCTCAACCTTTTAAACCATTTTTTATAAGCTTAAATTTATACAAGTGAATCATCCCACTCAAAGTGGTAATACTTCTCATATACTCCAAGTGAAATACACGTCTGTTTACCAATTAGTAGGACTGCAGTAGGTTTATTCGGCGTAGTTCCACGTTAATTATTTATAACACTTTGCAGTACACCAGTAAACGTACAGCGGCATCTCCTCTAAGAGTAATGAGACCTTATTCCTGTGGAAATTCCCTGCAGCATCTGTTATTAAAACTCTATTGAAGTGAGAGAAGAAATGGATGTTTTCGCATCTGCAGCGTGAGTAGCAAACTTCTACCACGTCGAATTTAGCTTTTGTACGTTTTGGTCCTTTCAGTAAAAATCAATGGCAAGAAATAGCAACACATACGTTTTCACTAGACCTTTTATAAGAAAGACACTTTGGGAATGTGTGTCACTTTAATGACTCGTCATTTTAAGCAACCGAGGACCGGGGAGATGGGCGAGAGGCTCTGAGGTACACTAATGGAGCTTAAGGTAGGTGTTCTTGTAGGATCAATTTGACTGCAGATAAGTCTTGCTTCTTGGCATGGATGTGATGAATGCTGGGCATAGCTTAAAGATGAGATAATCTGCTCAATTTATTCTTATTATTTATTTGCTATCCTTGTGACAAAATGAATTATGATTCTGCACTGAGCCAGAAGCAGGGATAAAGTTACCATTGGGGAAGAATAAGTCATTGTAATAGTACCTTTTTTTTTTCCCCTGAATGAAATCAGTACACTGAAAAAAATGCTTTGCACATAACCTGGAGGAATCATTTCCAGACAACACAGGGGTAAACTGAGCCTTTTTGCTTCGCTGTACAAACACAATTACTACAACAGCGGGTTAATACAACTTTTTATACAGATGCCTGGTGTTTTCAACAGTGAGAAAAACCCCCCTTCTAGGAAGTTACGGGGGGCTCAGCTGGAGGTGTGCTTGGGAGGCAGACGGGTGCGTAACAGAGGTGTGACTTTTGGGGTCTTGATGATCCCCACTCGCCCCAGCCCAATGCAAACCCCTCCTTCACCCAAGGTCTGCTGCAACCTTGGGAAGAGCCTCCTGTGACGCCGGGGCGGCAGCACCCGGCCGCCAGATGCACCCAAGTCACACTTGCCCGCATTGCTGGCCAAGCCTGACATGCAATCTGCGGCGGATCTACCTGCCTTCCCGAGCAGCGCCAGCAGCCCAGCACTGCAGCCATTTCTCCTCAGCAGGTCACTACCTCCACGGGAGGGCTTTCGGGGGCAGGAACAAGAGCTGAGCAAACAGCCAGCGGTTCAGCTAATGTGCCGCCGCCGCCACCACCAACAAAAAAAATCATGTTTTCTTTACTTTACGTGAAATACCACACCGGCTGCTTCAGCACCTCACTGTGGAGAGCTTCGGCTACCTTAGCACCAAGGTTTCGCCCATCGTGGGTCAACTCGTACAGACACACATCTCTACCCATCAGTAGACGATGCCTCAATCCTTTGCGCATGAAGCAAGACGGTCACCTAGCCAGTATTTAACCAGCAGCTGGGACAGATAGTTTGGGTTTGGAGTAGACTCACATTTAGCTCCCTCCTTGCAATAAAGCGAGGCACGGCTTTAGGTCAATTGCCTCCATTCCCCAAACTCAGCAGAGGGTGAATACTTCCCTGGGATACAGCTTGCTAGTGTATAGACCCAGCACTAGCAATAGCCTGATGTTCTACATACCACAGCCCATTAATTTACTATCAAAGGGGTGTTACAAGGATAACTGCATTAATGATCAAGTCTTTGAATGTCTGATTGTTGGGTAGCTGAGGATGTGTCAAGGAATGTGACAGACAAGTATTTAAATACGCTACCTACACACGGCGCTGGGTATTAACCCTTCATCAATACTTTATGTTTTTTCCCTCACATAAAGAAAGGGCACGAGCCTTTTGAAGAGCTGAGCTGCAAGAAGAATGCACAAGGTTAAAGCCCTGAAAAGTCCCGATCAAGGAGCCGACTGGATTACAGCCAAAGCTGCGGCGAATTTCTCTCTCTCTTCCCAGACAGGGATCTAAACACAAAGAAATAGGTTTTGGGGGGAATTCCGCCTAATTCCATCAAATCCTTTTTGTCATTTCTTCACCATCCTTTAAACATCTGACAAGGCCAATCGACCGCACCAGGCACAGAGGGAATCGCAGAGCTGGGGCTATAACTCTAAGTTCATTAAGCGTGAATTATTATTTGAGCCAGCCTCAATTTTCGCCAGCAGAATTAGACATTCCTAAAATAATGTCCCTGACACATGCAGAAAATGGGCTTTACGGCTCTCACCTTGAACTCCGCCAGAACTCCCACCTCATCTGTTACCCTTCCATGGGCAGGAGACGGAGCACAGCGCTGCAGCTTCACCTTTAATTATGCCAGGTATTTAAGGGCTAATGTTCATAGAAGAGGAGTATACGAGGCAATAAATGGCTTTTGTGGGTGATTAAATGCCCAAGCAGAACAGAGGCACTTGATAAAAGTTCACGGCGTCGGGAGCATAATCGAGCAAATGGCCTTTGCGCCATTTGCTCGATTATGCTCCCGACGCCGTGAACTTTATTCCCCCTTCCTGATGAGGAAGGAGAATATTCAACAAGCTGTACACAGAGAAAGAAAAACATGAACTTACTGGATTTAATTATTTTCTTCACCACTCATTGAAGTTTGCTCTGCCCAAGTGCAACAACTTCGGAAGTTTAAATGACAGGTGAAATGCCACAAATTACCCAAATCAAGGAGGACGGGGGCCAAACGCTTGCTGCGGGGAACATAAATCACCTTCTACAGCTCCTTTCCACGGAGCAAGGAGTACTTAAAGCAGCAACAGTGTCTGGGACACAGACGGTTTGCAGGGTTTGGTGATGCTGTTGCTTCCCCCTAAGGGCCAGCAAGCATGTGATGTGCCAAGGGCTCACACCAGCCCTCAGGACAGTAGATGGGACGTGAACCACAGCAGCATCAGGTTTGGACAAGCCTTGGGCAGGGTGAAGCGGGGCTGTGCACCAAGAAATGCCCCAACTGGTCTGGCTGAGCCTCTGCTGGCTTCATGAAATGGTTGTCGGGAGAAAAAAAGTCACCTTTAAGTCAAAATATTTATTCTTATTAAGTACTTAAATTCACTTCGGGGTTCTTTTTAATACTATTGCATTGCAAAAGTTCTTTGGTTGGTTTTTTAATTTTTGTTTTCTCAGAAACGGTGGGGAATCTCCAAAAACATCTTGGTGTCAGCATTTCCTTCCATTTATAGCTGCAGCCCACAAGCTGCAAAAGCAGCGCTTACATACCACTCTAGCCATATGTCCAGCAGCACAAGAAATCTATAACTATTTTGCATCGGGTCACTTCCACCCAGCGTGACTAAGGACATCAGCACCATTTGTTAGCACGCAGATATTCGCTATTTCCTGCCAGTGACTAAGCGAGAGCTTTTCCTTGCCATAAAATTGCACACAGAACCCATCTCCTCAGCCTTTTAATTTCCTCACATCTCTGCTGAGCCCAGAAACTTGCCCGGCTTTTGCCAGCAGCGCGTTTCGGAGCTGCTCCACTGCGAGCCCCGGGGACGCGCAGCTCACCGTGAAATCCCACCGCTCCGCTTCAGCGTGGACACACGGATACAGCTTCGCCCGCCCAGCATGTCTCTCCCTAGAATAAATTCTCCACATACAGCAAATTCGCCCTGTTTTTCCTTCCCCTCGTTTAATAACGATATTTACCTCTCCAGGAGGACACGGCCATTGCCACACACAAGACCGCAATGTGATTTATCCGGTTCCTTTTCATAACTCCAAACGCTTCATCATTAGGGCAACTTTATATTTCTCTTGTAGTCAAAGGCCACAGCCCTGGTCACCCCGTGTTTCAGGCCATTAAGAAATAAGTTAAACAACATTAGACCCCAGAGGAAATTTGAGGCCCTCTACTGTTCAGCTTTTGCTGCAATGAAAATTGATCTATTTGTCTTATTCTCCATTTCCCGTCAAGTAGATGGCTTTCAGCTCCTAACAAGGCTTGGCCACGCACGGCTTTCATACCCACCGTATCCTCGGTACGGGCTACAGAGCTTCAGACTCTTCCAAGCTCAACTACCCAGCATGCATTCAAAATTATTAGGAAAAAAAAAAAATCGATAAAAAATGATTTAATAGAAAATTATTTCCTGAAAAAGTCAGGTTAAGGTTCAAATAGAGCATAGACAGGTCCACGTTTTCGCTTTCCTCCTTGCTTCTTCTCCTCCTCCCATATGAACCCTTCTACAAATAAAGCCCAAAGATCATCGCTACAACCTAATTTTCATTCTGGATGGGAAAGGAGCATCCTAGAAAGGAGTATCCTATTTTGGCACGGACAGGAATGAAACAGACCTCTCCGAGCAAAGTATTCATGTTTCTTCTGTCTTGCTTGCCCCCATCGCTGAGCTGTTTGTGGTTATTATTTGTTTCCGAGCTGCAGAAACGGATGCCTCTGCTGAAATCCCATCGGTCTGGGACCCTCTGCCAGCAGCACCCAGTGCTTCAGAAGGTGGAAAACCCCTTCCAGGACCCACCCCGGTGTGCGTCGCTGCACTGGAAGATGAGTTTCTTCCTTGCCAGAGCCCAAATCCTCCATCTCCCAACTCCTTTGTGAGCCAAAAGGTTTGGCCACAGCCAGCTTGGGGGACAAGGCAGGGAAAAACCTCACCTCCCTTCTCCATGCTGCTGCCTCTCACGCTTTTTTTCCCCTTCCCTGTTTCTCTTGCTGTCGGTTCCCCCAGGGACCGGCGATGAAATAGGCATCGGTCCTTGTGCTGCATGGCATCGCTGTGACACCGGTGGCCCCGCAAGGGGAAACGATGCTTTCCCCTCCAAGGCTCAAGGGAAAAGGGGGATGAGAGAAATAAAGCTAAACCCCTGGGAGAGCCTGCAGCAGCCGGACTCCATCACCCTGATCCCTGCCCGCCCCTCACAGCCACAGTCCTTGAGGGATAACGGGACTGCAAGCACATTGCGGTAGCATTGCAAATGCAGAGCACATGCAAATGCATTGCCCTGGCAGACTGGGGCAGGGGGATGGAGATAATCTGGGGGTTGGAGAGAGAGACGTGGAAGTCCTCCACGCACGAGCTGAACGTGGGGACTCCCCATCAGGGAGGTACTCCCTTGTCTTGACCACAAGAGAGAAAACTCCCCTCTCCAGACCTGTCGTAAGGAGACCTTCCACTAGGTCATATGCAAGAAAAGAAAAATTAATTTAGCGAACAGAACAGTTTCTGTGATACTGATATTTAATTTCTGCGATGGCAGAAACCACAGCTCTCTCCCCAGGCAGGACCCTGCTATGCTGGGTGATGTTCAAAGACACAGGAGCAGATGGCTGCTAGGAAAAGACGCTCGGTATGGAAAAGATGCTAATACCTTCGTATTGGTATTTCTTCTTTACTGAGAGAGAAAACAAAGCAAGTGAAGACAGAGTGACTTGTGCCCATCACGTGGCCACAAGGCACCGAGTGGGATCTACCCCCTGAAAGCACACGGAGAGTAGGACCTACCAAAACACAGACACACATCATTTAAAGCTTGCAACAGGTTCAGAGAGAATTACCCCCACGAGCCCAAAATTCAACCTGAGCATCCCAACGCCTTGCACCCACATCAGCACAGTCCAAGAAGCGGCGAGGGGGGTGTGAGGAGCACTGCCGCTCTGCAAAACCCAGCCAGCCTGAGCCATCCGGGCAGTCTGCATGAACACCCGGCATCGAAGCTCTCCAAACGACAGCTCGACAGTGTTTGAAGCCCCCAGCACCGCTTCTCCTCCATGCTGTTAACGCAGCAGGTGCCGGGCTGTTTACACCGAGCTGCCGGCGTAGCTCGGGTGTTGATGGTTTTTTGCTTTAATTTAGCACCTTGGGAAAGGGTGGTGTTTAGCTGATGAGAGTCAGGAAGCCAAGAGCCACAACACCGGATGGTTTCCTAGAAAGTCGCACTCCAAACACTAAAAAGAAGGGTGACAGAATGGGATTCATTTGTCCAAGGGACATACCTCCACTGGCTTTGCTGGGAAGAAGGGAGCAGGGGGAGATGCAGCCCAGGAAGCAGCTTTTCAGCGCCCCGTGGTCCAGGAAAGGGCATCTCACCGGTCCCCACAAAAGCCTGTGAGGCTTTGCATCGATTCGAGCCCAGCTCCAGCGCTTCAGGAGCACGGAAAGCTGCAGCCACTGGTCTGAGCTGAGAAAAACTTGGAATTTGCAGAATTTGGAGCAGCCTGAGCTAAAACGCCACCTGGTAGGCACAAGGGTTGCTGTCCCCCTTAGCAGCCCTCCTGACACCCCTTCCTCGCACAGATGTGCGCGGGCAGGATGAACAGCACGGGAAGCAAGTCCTGAAGCGCAGCAGACGGTACCAATTTTGCGTTAACTCTCTGCTGTAACTGGTGGCAGTTCAGGAGCCCTTCCCCGTGTTGTTCCCATGCCCTTGCCTCAGACATACCCGTGATGTCCCTGCCAGGGACACCCACCTCCTCCCTCTCCACCTCCTCTTGCAGCTGCAGCTCTGTGCAAAAACTGCTTTGCTGTTGTCTTATTTTTTGCCCTAACATATCAGTTAGTCTAGGAGAAGATATTCTCTCTAGTCACAAATTTTGCCTCCATGAAATGTGACATTTTCCTGCCTTCACCTATTTATTGCACAACATGATCTCATTCTCTGGTGCCGACTGACGTGCAGAACTTTTCTAGTCAAGATATTTTTTTTTTTTTTAATTGGGGAAGAAACTCTGCTACTTTGGTTGCCTTCCTAAAGCAGTGGTTTGAAAACCTGGAGCGAGCTGTTTACAGATAGGCAAATTTCACTTGAGCGCTCTTGAGATCTCTTTTCAAAGCTCAGCCTTCCTTTATAACCTTGGATAAATCATGGGGGATTATTCCGTGAGCTTTTATTAACTTGCACCATGCATTTCCCCTTGGCTCAGTTGTCTGTAAAATGGGAATAACAATAGCTGCTTTATTATCTGTGGGGCAGGTCTGCCTCTTGCAATCTGCTTGTACAGCACCTAGCACGAGGACGCCCGACGTCAGGTTGGGACTTTTGGGCAGCTGTAGAAACGTGATGACAAATAGGACTTGCAAGAGAGGTAGATGGGACCTTGTTAGCTATTGGGCAGAGGTGATAATAGATAAGATGAAGCATACATGCCTATACTGCTGTAAAACAAGAAGGGTTGGGCCAGTCTCCTGTACCAATTTGCAGCTAAGTACAACAAAACCCCAACAGACATCCCAGGGAAATAGGTGCCACTCAGAGAAGAGTATGGGGAGCTGCTTATTTACTGATGTCAAAAAGTGTGGAAGCAGCTGCAAGGACCCATCAACCTGTGATTGCCCTGGAAAATAATCCCATCTTCCTGGCTTTCCTCAATCAGGGCTGGAGAAAAATCAATCCAGAGCTGAGATTGGATACAGTAATACAATATTTATGGCTTTGGCACTCGAGTCGGGTGCTGCCCGCTGAGGAGGGGATCAAGTGCGGTTCCATGCGTGCCCAAGTGATGCTCAGATGGAGTTGGATTCGTTGGCACCCATGGGTACTGCCTATTCTACCATCCCTGCGCTAGCTGAGGGATTTATAGCGAGGCCATAAATGCCTCACCCTCCTATGCAACGAGCCCTATGACTTCATCAACTTTTCCATATGCATGAAAGCAAGGGAAGGAATAGGGCCCCGAAGATGAGCCCTGCTATGCCCAGGGAGGGTGCTCTGTGCAGGGCCACCCTGCAGGGACCACGCAGGGCACTGGCACTGCTGAGAAACCCCCGTCCTGCGATGCCACAGAGTCAATGGTCCCACTGCCACGGGCCCCAGCACGGGAGCTGGGTGGGAAAGGCAGCCGGGAGCTGGATGCGACCTCCCCGCTGGAGCCTGTGCAGCTGCCCTAGCCAAGGCTGACGGCAGCGATGCAGAGCCACCGTGACAGAGGAGACTGGCCCAGGGGCTAGCGATGGAGGGGATGAACAAATGGGTCCTGCCAGAGCCTCTCCAGGTTTGTTAGGGCTTATTAATTCCTTCAAGGCCACACGGAGGCCACCGGGCACCTAACTCGTTGCTTTGCTTGCTGAGATCAGTCACAGAGACGCTTAGTCCTGGCACACACGTGTGCAAGGAGGGAGCAAGGAGAGTAAGTCCACTGTGCCAGACACCAACCGTACAAGACTAGAAACAGCCAAGCCACCCCTGCCCCATCAGCCCAACCACTAGCACATATTGCCCGGCAATACTGCGCCCAGCCAAGCCGCGGCGATGCCCCAAGGGGGCAGAAATCAGCAATGAGGGATCCGGCAGACCCCCACACAAGCATCCTCAGCGAGGGCTGCTGTGGGTGGTGGTGGGCAACGTTCCCTCTGCCAAGCCACCAGCCCCCTCCATCTCCAGGAGAATTTATAGGGCTGTCCTGGTGACACACCGTCTCAGTAACCGCAGAATGGCAGTTGTAAAAAATCCCATTTGCCAGCGTATTAGAATCCTATTAGCACTCCCGGCGGAGAAATAACGCCGGCCCTCCTGGCGGGATTAAAGGGACTAGGACTCAGCCTCCACAGTTTTATGGCCCTCTCCCCCATTTGCTGATCAAACTGACAGATATAAAGCTGCAGGCAAGAAGTGTCCTTGGCCCATAAGCCCCATGATATTAAAAAAAAAAAACAACCCAACCTTTGAAGCAACAGGAGTGCCGGTAAGCAGGCACCAGCGCTGCCAGGGAGTGGAAAAGGGCCATTTCTTTTTCCTTGCAGCATCCTCTCCTTCAGCCCAAATTTTTCGGGGGGAGGGAAGGTGCGCAGCTGGTGCAGCACCACAGAGACGTGGCAGGAAGGACAACGGGGCAAGCACTGGTGCTGCCTCTCCTACACATCCACGTGCAAAGCAGGGTGCTGCGGGTATGACCTAACGAACCCTGTCTCGCCTCCTGACCGTTTTAGAGACCGGTTTTCGCAAAACACAAGCAGCTGCATAATTATTGCAATGATCACTCAAATACCTATTGATTGTCTGGGGATGCTGCAGGGAAAAAAGGCTATTTAATAAAAGTAAGCAGACAGAGCAGCATCAATGAGCAACCCCCCCCCCAAAAGGCTCAGAGCACGGGTTAAACATCAAACCTTCAGCCCCTCAAGGACAGGCTTTGGCTTTCAGGCTAAAGAAGTGACTCCATTCCCTAAAGACATTGCGTGCCTTCATCATCCACACGAGCAAGTAAGAACTTATGGAGAGGGCATGTGACAAGCCTTCGTCACCTTTGCTCACCGCACACTCTCCTGAGCTGAAAGCCCATGTGCCCGTTTTACAGACAGGGAAGCAACATTCATACAAGCCAAAATAATTTGTCTTCCAGCCCTTACCCACGTGCCTGAGCAGAATTGCTCACACCAGCACGCTCCCTTACACCCTAAACCAGCTGCAGATACGTTTCACATGCAACAGGCTCCTCCAACGCATCTCCTTGCCAAGAGAAATGCTCTCCGCTTCCGCAATATGTTTTTCCTCCTTTTTTGTGGCCTTGGGCACAAGGATGTCCAGCCACAGCAGGGCTGAACATAGGCTCAGCACAAGGAAGGGTTGGGTATTTTTCCCTCCCAAGACACCAACAGGAGATGCTCCCAGGGCACACGTGCTGCCTTTCGGGGTCTCCGGGGACTTGCCTGTCCACGGGGAGCGAGGAGACAGCGTGGGGCTGGACACGGGCAGCCCTGGCAGCCTTCCCTACTCCCTGGGCTCACAAGTGCAGCCTGGCTGGGGAGAATAAATAAATAATTGCAGACTGCTTGCTCAGCACAGCTGTAAATAGTTCATGAGTTCCAAGAGATTTATTCCCCCTCTTCTCGCCTTAACGAGCCCACAGCAGCCATGGAGAGATGGGAAGGTTCATAGTTTACAGCCACCGACCAGCATTTTTCGGAGGGATCAGGGAGCTCTGTGCTGCACGGCTGAGGCAAGTGGGACTCATAGGAACAGCAGGCACAGACCCACCAGCAACGGCTCATCCATCCATCAGCTATTCCCAAAAACAGGCATTATAGATCCACCAGCTGATGAACAAATGCTTTTCCTAATCCTTAAGGATTTGCTAAGAGGTCCTTGACGATGATCCCATTTGCTGCCTACCTTCATCTTAAAATGGCTGTATCCACCAGGCATTAGCAAGACCTTTCTCAAGAGATTTACAGCAAGGTCTTATACAAACTCAGGGGAGCCAGTCGGGCTCCCAGGGAAACGGTCCATCCATGAGAGATTTGCAACACAAAGAGGACAGGAGGTATTAAGAGCTCTCCTCCCCACGCTGTCTGTGACAGCCACCCCAGGGACACACACTTAGAGCTGAGGACTGCAGAAGGAGTTGACTATTCATCCAAGCTTTCATTTTGAGGTCCCTGCTTTATTTTCAGAGCAAACTTGGCCAGACAGGGTTGTTGCAGGAGAATTTCTCCCATGCCACCTCTCCCTTTGAGCCATCTAACAAAAGGGCCAGCAAAGCGTGGGAGCTCCACCAGGCACCCACCCCTCCTCGCAGCAGAGCCAGCACTGTAAAGGCTTTATCAATCCCCGGAGCCATCCAGCCTCCCCTGCTAGGTCTCTTTATTATGTGCCTTGACATTTCAAAGGGTTATATTTCCGCCTGCGAGAACCATCAGTCCAGCAGCACACAGTAATATATGGAGTAATAGAGTCTCAGCACAGCAGGTTTAATCTCATATTGCTGAAGCCCCTGGTGTCCTAGCTGAAGTAAGTTTGTCATTAGGAATTCCTTTCTCCCGACTGCAAGCTTGTTTTGTTTGGGGTTATTATTTTTCCCCTAAAGAGAAGAGAAACACTCGAGATTGATTTATGACTTTCCCATTTCCTCCTATGCAATGCAAACTGGCAAGCTCCAGGCAGGAGAAGAGAGAGGGAGAGAGAGGGATGGATGGAGAGCGCCCAGTGCTTGCTCTCCCTGCCAGCCGGCACAGCGACGCCGTATCACTGCCACCACCAGCTGGGTGGCACCTTGGGGACCCTTCTCAAGCCCTGAGCAGGGTCAGAGCCCTTTGCAGAGAGGACTCCACAGCTTCACCCCAGCAGATTTACCAGCGGTGCTCGAGAGCCACAAAAGACTAATGATCAGCCGTGGTGCATCCACTAATTCAATGAGAGGACTGGCTCTGAAGGGGCAAGGCAGAGGAAGGAAACATGATCGTGATATTTTTCATAGTGCCAGCTTGGGTTCGGATGGTCAAGGCAGCAAATAGGGCAACAGAGACTTGAAAAAATCAGAATTCCTCTGCGCCTTTTAGGGCTACCCAAGGGAAAGGGGTTCAGCCCCTACAAGCTGAAAGCATTAGGAGCAGATCAAAGATGCGAAGAAGAGGTGCTGGAGGCAGCAGCCTGCCCAGCCAGAAGAAGCCTCTGGTGCTCCCATGCTCATGGGTCATGTTCCTCCAGACTAAGGAGCCTCAAATTTACCTTCCAGTCTAACCACAGCACTTGGAGGAAGATGCAAGCATGAAACCACTTCATTTTCTCTGAGTATCCCAACCATCTGGGACAGATGAGCTTCAGAGGTCAGGCTGATTGAGCGTAACACGTTGCACTGCTGGAGATGGGCTCCTGCCCTTGGACCCCCATCCCAGCCATCCCAGTGCTTTGGGATACGGCCGAGCTGCTTGTGCAGCAGCTTCCAAACCATCACGAATTGAAGCCCAGCATCCGACCATAACCTGATGCTCGCTGATGTTTCCTTTCACATGTTGCTTTGTGACTTCTGGCAGTTCAGCAGCTCCTTCAAGAGCATCCCTGCCAGCTCCACACTGTGGCTCAGCACACATAGAGCTGACAGCAGCAACTCTCCCAGCTACCCCTACCTACGTCATCTCGCTCCTCAGTCAAAGCCCTGGCGCCCACCAGCTTCTGCGGCCGATAGCACAGGAGCGAGCAATGCAGCAAGTCCCCTCCCGCTGCCTGAGCATCCCAGCACACCTCCGTGGTTGTGACAGCCGTGGGAGTACTTCAGCATGAGCCCAGAGCGAGGCTTGAACATGCATCTCCAAATCCCTAATGTGATGTGCCCTAATAGCCGTGAGGATTTTCAGACTGTAACGCAAAAGCCAGGATTAAATCAAGAACGGTAATGGGGCTGCAGCCTTCTGGAGCCATCTTAGGGCAAGAGGGCCCACGGGACAGACTAGCTTTGTGCTCAGCTATTGCACGGCTATAAAATGCGGGAGTGAGGTGCAGAGCTGGGACAGAGGTGCATGCAGCAATGCTAGATACCAGCTTAAAAGTTCCACATAGAGAGCCTGCAGCACCGCATCTACCTCTAGCTGGAAAGCAGATACACCACCACAGCCTCAGAGCCCTTCCCAGGCTCCCGGGACAGATAAGTAATACCGAAAGGCTTTATCTCAGACCCCCAAAGCGCAGGAAAAGCGGAGAGAGAGCCAAGCACACCATCCCCAAACAGAAGCACAGCTACATGAAAGGACTGGGGAAGCCTGTCCACACTTGGGGCCTTGGCAAATAGGTTTTGTTCCATTCTAGGAGCTTTACTCCTTGCCACATTTGTTTGCTTCTTTCCCCTTGAGCATGGTCATTCCTGGGATCATAGCCTCATGGAGGAACGAGATAAAAAGGTGCCAGGAACAACGCCAAAACTCCTGGGCTTAATCCATCCAAGGCTGGTTGACATTTTCCGGTTGAAATCTCTGGCTCTATCAGAGCAAGCGATGCTCTGGCAGGCGTCAGATAGCAAATCAGAGGACATTCACACAGCGAGATGCTTCACTCGGATGTCTTGGCCGTGACAAACAAGGAGCTCAGCTGGCCTCTTGGCGATCTTTAGATTTCCATTTGGGAAACTAATTGCAGAAGCTTAGGGGTGCTTTGTGGGGTCACCCAGGTGCATCTGAGCAAGCAGGAACCACGTGGGCTTGCAGACTTCCTTTGGGGCAACAAATCCTCCTGGAAAAACCCAATGAGAGTTTCGGAGCAAACCCACTGCATCTCTACACCGACTCTCAAAGCCCCCAGTAACCAGCAGATAAGAGCTGGAGGGGAATAAGGTTGAGCCGAGCACGGCACGCTCCTGTTGCGTACCCTGACCTGCTCCTCCTGGCTGTCCACAGCAGCGGGAGGATACCACAGGCTCATGAATATGCAGAGGCAGGGCAGGAAGACAGCCGGCCAAAATTAACATCTTTAATGATATAATAACACAGGCGAGAGACTTGTTTGCCTGACCACTGCTTGATGGCTGGGGAAGCATGGGAAAAAGCCACGCCGGGGTGAAGCGAGTCCTGGAGGCTCCCTGGCAAAAATGTCCTTCCCTCCTCCTGGCGTTTGCACTCCTCTTCCAGTCCTCTCCCCACCACCGATCCCACCAGGAGCCACAGGAAAGACACCTACACCAAACCTATAGGTACGGGAGCAAAGAGGTCACCAGGCGCATAAGGATCAAAGATTTAAAGCGCATTCTAACTCCTAAACCACAAGGACCAGAGCCAGCCATGCTGGGGCAGCTTGGGAATCCCATAATAGAACGGCTAAGATCCCCAGGTGAGGCCATAGACTCGTGTGTTTCCCCAGATACCAGGGCAGCCGGTCCCTCCGGCAGCAGAAAGGGATCCTCTCTCGCGAGCAAACCAATCACGGCAGTATTGATTACATTTCAATTAGCGAGAATCCCATTCAGGCGGCGGGCCGGGCAGGACTGGAGAGGCAGTGACAGGGCTGGCAGCGCTATCGAGCCTGCCTAACAGCGAAAAATGCATTTCAATCAAGAGGCACCTCTCGTGCCCCATGCCACGGCCAGCATCCCTGGAAAAATCTGCTTAAAGACTCGCTACTACATGTGGAAGAGCTCCTCTGCTACGAATCCCAGCCAGCAGCCCTATAATTTGAGAGACTGCAGCTCCATTAATAAGGCTTTCTACAGGGATGCGGTTTCAGGATCAGTGACTTCTCACGCATGTCTCCCGGCAGCACATCCCGACACAGCCCTAGGATGCTGTAGCATCACAGCAAAGCATTTCCCTGCGCTCTCTACGGAGGGCAGCAGGTACAGAGCTGGCGAGCCCAAGCCTCAGCTTGCTGCAGGGTTGAGGCCCTTACGGCGCAGAAGGAGGCTGAAGTTTCTCCCTCTCTTTTGTCAGGTCAAATTTACTGCAACAGGAGAACATTTCAGGGGAGATTTGTCATTGTTTGTGGTGGTTTGGAAAGCTCCTAAATATGCTCTGTGCAATCGTGAATGTAAATTGAATAGAAGGAAAAGCAATTTGCGAGGCATTAAAATCCCTCTGCAGGTTTCTTTGAAATGATCGATGTCTTAAACCACGGTGTTATCTAGACGTAACCGAGTTGGGCAACGCAATCCAATCCCCGAAGTCATTGCCTTCACAGGTAACTTATCAGCCCATGGACCACATTTGCTCCCAACCTCGGTGCAGGCATCGCTGCGCCTGTGAAGCGCTCAACTCCCTATCTCTTACGGCGCCTTTATCACAGAGCCAGAGAAGGGGGTGGAAGCGGCGTAGCTGAATTTCGGGATGCTCAGCCTTGCTGAGCGGCATCGCAGCCCCAGATGCCTGCAAGAGGGGACCAGGACCACCTTTCCTCATATTTTTGCACGATGAACAAAAACCAGGCGACGTTGCTTGGCATGAGGCTGTTAACCCTTGAGAAGTGCAGTTAGGAGCCCCGCGCAGCGTGTCCTCGCAGCTTCCCAGCTCCCCCACCCAAACCACAGGCAACCTGTAACAAAACGGGAGCAACCACTGCATCCCAGTTCCCCGGCGGAGCGTATTTTTTGGAGGAGATTCATTGCACCGGGTGCCTGCCAGATCTCGGCGTGCGGCAAAGCAAGCCCCAAGGCAACACGTGGGATCTAGATCCAAGATCACACAGCTGACAGGCATAAACCCAAGCAAAGCAGCAATTGTACTCATCAAACTCCCGGGCCATGCCCACAGCCTGTGCATCTCCACCGTGGAAAAACGTTTGTGTCTGCTGCGTTAAGGATTACGGAGGTTTAAGAGCTTTTACGAGTTTTCACAGGATGGGACTTTACAAAAAGCCCGGACGGCTCCAGCAGCGGTTGTGGAAAGCCACTGCCGAAATGACTGCTCTCCACGATGCTCTTTATATATGTAACCCTGGTTCCTGGAGCCAGCCCCGGTCCCCTGGGAGCGCAGAGCCGTGCTGGTCCACACACGCACCGACCCAAAGCCTGTGCATTACTTGCAAGGCGGCTTCCCACAGCATCCATCAATCTGCCCGCAAGGAATGGGTAAGAGCAAGGGGGCCATATGAGCCGGGTGTTGTTTAATGCACCGTAGGAAGGCGCCTCGACACTGAGCTGATGAGGAGGATACAAGAACCGGGACAGAACAGACAATGATCCGCCGAGCAGAGTCATCCGCCTCCCGCAGTGACCGCTGCTCCCTGCCTCCCGGGGCACCGGTCTGCAGCAGGCAGATAGGCGATGATTTCTCTGCAAGAAAAGTTTCTTCCTAATCACATTAGCTAGAGCTGGGCCCGTGCCCTGAAGCAGGCAGGTTTGTATCTATTTCAAAGGCTTCACTTATTAAAATAAATTCACTATTAGAGCTGTGGACCGTCTTGCGCATAAATAAGCAGAAAGCCTTTTGGGAGTGGGGGTTCAAGTCGCAGAGCAAGGGTAGAAAGCAAGGAAGAAGCGAGCTAGCAAGAAAGGACGAGGGGAGGCAAGAGAAAGGGTTAAAGCTCCCTCCTTCCCTCCCCAGCCCAGGCAGAGCAAGCCTCTCTCAATCAGTCTGTGATTGCAATCAGTGGGAAGGTGCCGTTTGCATTAAACAGAGCAGACAGGGAGGGAAAAAAAAAAAGAAAAAAGAAAAAACCCACACCAACCAAAAAAAGCAGGCTGTGCAATCTGCAAAATATATGTAAAAATCACAAGCAACAATAAAACACAGCTTTTTTTTTTCCCCCTCCACTTCCCCTTGTTATTATTTTCCCCAAGGGCAGAGGACTGGGATGGAGCAGGGAGCCAGCACTTCCCAGTCCCCCTGCCTGCGCCGGCCGGGCTGCCGGAGCGAAATCCTCCCTATGTCAAGCCTTGCAATCAGTCTCCTTTACTACTAATTTTCCCTCATGTTTTTTAATTAAATTCTCCGCTTCTTTCAAATACCAGTCAACGAACCATCCACGTTTCCTCCAAATACCCTTGAAAATGTTGAATCAGGCAATTAAGTACAGTGCACTGCAATAATACCCAAGGAAACATCACCAGAGAGGTATTACCCACAGCATGCATGGCCACAGCAAGAGCCGGGGAGGAGGGCTGGGGTAAAACACAGACAACTTGGCCGCACTGGATTTTTAGTATGCTCAAATCAGCAGCCAACTGCAGTAACAGCACCCAACCTGCTTGTTATAACTTTGGAAAAAAGGTAACGACAATCCTGAAGATGGCACTCATGGGCTACCCTTCCCAAGCCAACCTCCCCTTCCTGACCCTCCCTAATGAGAGGTTGCCCAGTGCCCTGAAGCGGGATGATTCAGAGCTCCTCCAAACTCTCCAAGGTTGTCCAGGTTGGCCATGAAATGTGTCCTTCCCGCCCGCCCTCCCGCAGCTTTACTTTTGGTTTCAAAGGTGGCTCGTGACAATGAATCTGAGGCCAAAGACCAAGAAAAAAAGGGTGAGAGACTTCAGAAGTGACAGTGTATTTTGCAAGACAGCAGAAAAAAGGGAAAAGAAATATTTTTCTTTCATCGGTTTGACATTTGCTGCTTTTTGGTTTCGCTCAGCAGCATCTCCTGTCCATGAGACAGGTGGGACAACGGCTCTGTTTATTCACCCGGATCCCCTGTACCAACCTGGGACCTATTTATGGCTCAGCATCGAGACTCGATGGGAATTAGATGAAATGCGGCAGAGTTTTGCTTGGCGTTTCTCTTTGAGGGCTGAGACTTGTTTGAACGGGCAGCTCAAAGGGCCTTTGAAGCCCCCCCATGGCTTGGGACTCCATGAAAAAGCCCCCATGAGCTCCTGCCAGCTTGATAACACCCTCGTTCCCTTTGAGTCGGGGCTGACTCAAACCTCTGCAGAGCATCACTGAGAGCTCAGGACTGAGCCCACACAAGCCCTCATTGCTCCACAGCATTGCCGGAGCCAGTTACAACCCCGAGCAGGCTCTGCTGAGCCACCGGGAAGCCTTGGGCTTTTACCCTCCTCACCAACAAGCCTTTCCAAGTCATCTTCAACATCAGAGTGGCTCAGAGCATGACGGGTTGGACCTTGAAACGAGTAGTTGAAAGCAATCTGACCAATGATACGGAGCAAGAGCAGATCCTAAGATGCGTTTCTGTGCATCACAACCCTTGTGGCTGAAGACCCAACTTCAGCTGTATCTGAATCTCCTCCGCATCCTCGGCTGCCTGAGATTTGGCGTTCCAGCTTGGTACAGCCACGCACACACAGGGGCCTGTTTTGTATTTAAGTGGATTTATCCCAAAGACGAAGAGAAAGGGTGGGAAGGCAGCATTTCAAGCCTTGGGGGACAAGCAGAGAGAGAGGCAGAAGGATAACCAGGCACATTTTCCCCCCTGTCCTCGCATCACCTTGAGCACGGTGACTTTCACAAGCGTTAAACCCAGGATACTATGCCAAGCAGAGCGTTACGAGGGCTGCAACGATAGGATCAGGCAGGACTAGCGATAACTAGAGGCTTTATTAGGCTCATTTATTTATTTATTTCCTTGAGCAATAGGTGTTATCCTCAGGTGAGCAAAGAAGTGACAGTACTGGGGATGGTAAACAGGGTAATATGTTATTGAGAAATCTTTTATTCGTAAGCAGAGGGCTGCTCCTGTGCTCTATGCATTATTTATAGCCCTGCCTAGCGCCATCGTCCCCTTTATCTGCCTTCCAAGGGGCTCGCTAAGAAAATGAATCTTTGACTCAGCAATTTTTATCCCAGCCAAATGAAAGAGAAATACACACACTCACACACATATATATATAAAAACCAAATCCACCCTGGGGAGGTGACAGGGAGCTAATCCTGCGCCCCAGAGGCTGCAGGTATTGGCTCTCGGCAGCTCAGAGGGAAGAGATTTAGCTCGTACATAAATTGTCTACGGCTCTTCCCCTTCTGCTGACCTCTACCGCCGCGTCTGTCTGTCCTTAGGCTGCGCGCCGCTGAAGCAAACCCAAACCCCAGCCTTTGGGAGAGCTTATTAAGTGCCTAACACACTCTAGGTGCTGCCATCAATTAAATAAATCTGCACAATACATCAAAGAAATAAATAAATAAGTGCAGATGACTGAAGAGCGCCACTTTTTTCCTATATGCACATACACACACATGTACTTAAAGCCAATTTTTCAAACAATAACACACTTGAAGTTTTTCTGCATGAAAAATTCATTCTGTCTCACAGCCATCTAAAAAGCAAATAAGCAAACAAACAAATAAACTCTTCTTGGTGGAAAACATCACCCAAACCATTGCTGATGAATCCTCTTTGCCACGCAAACAGACACAATTTCCAACCAGCCCTCGACGCCCTTATTGCTCCCACCGCCAGGAACAAGGAGTGGATAATACAACTATAAAAATAAAACTGCGATAATAAAATAGCATTAATCAGCAGGGCCTCTTGGAGAGAGGCAAAGGAGAAAGGAGTTATTCCTTTGCCCCGGGAGTACGGATCTGCCTGTTTGCGCAGGTACCCACCCCGAGCCCCAGCTTGCAGCGCAGCCACCGCCACCACCTAATTATCACCTCTTCCTCTCCCGCATCCAGGCTCTTTATAAATAGTTCTTTTAATCAGGGCCGTTTCCCCCACCGGGAGCCCATGTGCAATCCTAGCACCGGTTGCAAATGGGTGCCCCAGATCTATTTTGGGCTGAGCTCCCCGGAGGGCTGCGCCTCCGGCAGGTCCCCATCATCGGTGCGCATCGGTTGTGCAAGCTGCCTCGCCTGGTTGGGGTGGGAGAGGGTGCTCGAGCTGCCTGATCCACAGGGAGCATCAACAAGGAGCAATTTTCCTTCCCCCCGGGATGCAAACCGCAATGCCGCTGGTTCCTGCATGTGAGGAGCCGCAGGCACTCGTACCCTCAGCAGATGAACTAGGGCGAGAGAGCCACTGAGAAGTGACACTGAAGACATCTGCAATACATACCATGGAGATAAATTGCATCAGAACCCTGCTAGTGGGGAAATGACCCCTCCTTCCTCTCCTTTACAGCTCCCCTTGGTAAGCTCCCACCTGGCAAATCCCCCCCACGATAACAGGTGGGAGAAGGGGCTCCCTTCATCCCAACTCTCCCCAAACCTGCTCCCATCTCAATAAGAACAAAAGCCAAAACCCCAAAAATGGGTTTTTCAATCCCCGGTGTGAACACAGCCACGGTGTAGCCACGGACTAATCCACCACAGCCTTGCAAGCGCCGCCACGCTCAGGCAAACCTCTGTGCATCAGTGCTGGTAAACCAGCGGCACCAGCTGCCACGACGCCGTGCTGATCACCGGCAATGCAGCGCTATGGCAGGTCAGCAACGCGGCCTTACAGGGTACTTGGTGTCCCCTCGATTCCTCGTTCCTGGACGCCATCCTCAGCTTACACCCATGCTCTAGGAGCACCCAGGCATGGGGAAGCTGCAGAAACAACTGTGCTTCCAAAAAGATGAGATTAGGTGCAGCAGCAGGACACATGCCTCTTGGGTGACTCTGTCGGAGCATCCTGCACCCGGGATCACCCTATACGCGTGCACCCAGGATCCCACGCCACTCGTGTTTCTCCTCAGAAGGATAGACCATGAAATATCAACCTTAAAAACAACCAAACCAACCCAAAACTCTTCCCTGAAATTTTTTGGCGGGGGGACAGATGGTGGTTCAGATGCTAACGGGTAGCCTCCCTCACCCTGCAGCCGCCATCCTGGGGTGACACGGCTCCCGTACAGCCGTGCCTTTGGCTCCGGGACAGCTCTGCTCTACCAGCTGGTGGGGAGAAAGGTCGACCCAGCGACAGCCAGCACTGGCGCTTGCAGGCTGAAACCCATCGCGAGACAGGTGGAGCAGGCTGGGCATTTTTTTTGAGACGTTTTCTGCCCGTAAAACTCTTTCCTAGCACAGAAAACATATCCTCTGCCACCAGCCCGGCACAGAGTTGGGCTCAGCAGTCCCAGCTCAGGAGATGCATTTGTTATCAAAGACTGGAAAAGCATTAAAATAATTGAAAAGGTAAATAAAAGAGAGGCAGCAAAGGAGAATGCGGCTGGCAGTGCCTTCTGCTCGTTAGGAAAAGGGGGCACTTAACACTACACAGACAGCAAATTAGCCTTTAATCATCGCCTGCGTTCACTGGGTTTTATCTGCGAGCGCGTTTCAGCCCTGGCACCTCCCTCGTGCCGGCAGCCCTGGGGACTCCAGCTTGCCTCCTGTTTATTCCCCAGCTGCTTTGTTGTCTCAGATCAGCAGAATTAGGGAGCCGTGTCGGCAGAAGATACTTCTGTGCAGCCAGCGAGAAGTTCACACAGAAAATTGATATTCGCCGCAAATTATTTTGGATGATTTACTGGAATGAATTAACTCGCAGCGACGCAGAGAAAATTCCAACACCACTGCTGCCTGCCTCCCACCAGCGGCACCCATCGATAGCATGGCTCAGATTTTAGCCTTAGCTTTAAGCCTTAACTTGTGAGGACGAGGATGGCAGCAGCTCGGAGAGGGCCTTTACTAGGGCTCAGTTTTGCTGCCTCTAAAAGGGGCTGACCGCTGTGGCTCTGGGAGCTCCGACGTGGATGGATTTGCTGCGTGGATGCTTGTAAATCCTCCATATTTGGGCTACACCACACGCCACGCATAACCAAGTTGACCCAGCGCGCTCATGCCAAGCTACTCATCAAATTTAGGGCAGGGATGCTCAACTGGCATCTCCCGGGGAGGAGTGCCAGCATGGGCGCCGAGGAGGAATTGCTGCAACGCCCTACTGTGCTCCCCAGATTTGCTCATGAGTTCGGTAATTACATTGTGGTTTCCTAAAGGGCACCCGCCGATAAAACACTTTGCAAACCCCAGGCTGTATGCGCTGTCACCCTGGGAGGTTTTGAAAGGGGTTGGAGCACCCAGGGAGGGCAGAGGCTGTTTCACCCCGTCTCTGCTCTCTACCTTGGTTTCCCTGTTTGCAAAAAGCAGAGATAATGCCACCGACTGATCTTTTTCAGCCCTTTTGAAGTCTCAGGATGAAAGACTCGGGGCTTAACAACAGGGTAAAAGGATCATGCCCCGCTGGGACAGCTCTTCCCTTTGTCCGCACGCCCTCGTGATGGTGACATCCGCGGTGCCCCCTTGCCTCCAAACCAGGACACTGAAGTGGCCCAGGGTCCCCCGCCTGCGCTGGCGTTTGCTGAGGGATCCTCGCGACTCGGGCTCCCACGCCAGGGCTCGGCATGACTGCCAGCCAGCTCAGCAGAGGGTTACGCTAAGTCAATAGCATTTAGGGATTGCTCTCGAGCCGCGAATGCACCGGGCCAGCCCCACGCTTGCCGTGACTCCGCTGACTTTGACAGGCTTACAAGAGGGATGAACTCAATCCCTCAAGCCTGGATTTCCCTCCCACCACCTCCCTGACCCTAAATGTGATCAGCATGGTTTGCTGGGAAGAGGGAATCCTCCTGCACCTGGGGCTTCCTCAACCATCCACCCACCCACAAATGACAAAACCAAGATGAAAAGACCCCTCCACTCCTTTACTTTGCCAGAGAAGAGGAGGAGGAGGTTGGCTGCAAGCTGCCTCGATAGTTCCTGCGTCCTGGGATTGCTCATAACCCTGCCTAATCCCTTGAGTAGCTTAAAGCATCCTCAGGGATCCACTGCTTTACACACTGAGCCCTGCAAAGCCAAGAACAGCAAAGGACGCTCGCTACGACCACATCCCCAGCCGGGGAAGGAGCCCAGCATCTCAGGAGTAAGGATGCCCAGAGGCATCTGTACCCACCACAAACCCCATTTTTGGGGGGGGATCTGGGCACCCAGCCCTGCCAGGCTCTATTTTCCCATGGCCAGTTCATGTAATAACCTGTACATAACCACCTAAACACTGCAAACTCTTTGAAATAAGCACGGAAATTGGTTTCCAGGCTCCAGCAGTTTCTAAATAATGGATGTTTAAGATAATAATAATAAATAAATAAAAAAACAAGTAGCATACAAAGTGGATTCTAGAGACAAAAAAAGAAAAAAAAGGTGGAGCACGCTCTCAACATGAACCTCCAAGAAAACCTGAGACAGCACAGAGGGAGCAAGCAGGGACCAAGAACAGACTGGCTGCAGCTGCCAATTTAACCCCGTGCTCTTGCGGCGGAGCAAACCTCGTTTCACTGCACTCCCCCAACCAGCTCCTCTTCACTTTATATTCCGCCTCGATGCAGATATAATATATTCTGTCAGCGCAAAATTTGGGCTGAAAAATGTGCCGGCCTTCAGGAGGTGTCTGGATTGGATCGGAGAGGAGAGAGGAGGAGGGTGCATGCTGAGCACGAGCGTTGCAGTCGGGCTCAAGAGATGGAAGGGAACTGAAAGTCTGGAAGGCATCAACTTTTGGCTCTCTCCGTTAGCCAAAAGACATCCTTGGCTACCACTCAAAGCGAAGAACGACTGAACTGCTCATTCCTGTACGGCGACATCATCTGCGCAACTCAATTTCAGCCGCAAAAGGAATCTAGTGTTCGCCTAAATCCATTAAACTTTCTTAGCGCCGGGCTCACAGCTGGGGTGCACATGATGGGCACCTCCCAGGAGCTCGCGAGCAGGCAGAAGGTCTCCATGATAACAAAAATGAGGATGTTGGAGACTGGGGAACTGCTGTGCGACACGGGAAGGAGGCTGCAGTACCGCTACAAGAAAAAGCTGTAAGAGGATGGAGGAGCAGCGATTCCACAGTCACCGGATTGCTCTGTGCGACGTCCCCATGCCATCAAAGCAAGGGTTCGGCCTCTTGCCAGCAGGCGAGCACAGGAGGGCCGAGGGCCCGTGCCCATGGCAGAGGGGCGTTCGCGTAGCCTGGCCGGGGTCCCTCCCTGCTGGGTGCCGGGGATGAGCACCACAAGGGACAATCCTCGTCCCCGAGCCCTGTAAGAGCCCGTGAGGCAGGCTGATGTACATCAGCTGTAGACATCTGGACCCAAAGGGACCACTGCAGATACACCCGTACCAGGGTGATGCACCTGAGACACCTGTACCGGCGGAGATGCATCCGCAGGGCACCGCTCCCGACCCCTTTGCAAGGAGCAATCCTGCGGCTTTGCAGCTTTTGCTGCTCCCACCGCTGGCCCAGGAGGGCAGCCATCCCACCTCCCCTCACAAGGGAGGCAAAGCCGCCAGCGACAGGGGGGAAAGGAGCTGGGGTTTGAGTCCCACGCCGCAACAAGAGGAGGGAACTTGCTTTTCCTCTTCAGCAGGTATCAAAAGCTCAGTCACCGGTGCCCACCCTGCAGGGGAAGGGAAAGTTTTGGAGAGCTGAGCGATGCTCCCCATCAAAGCAGCTCCTGGGTGCCCCGAGGGCAGTGACACTGACTGGGAGGGATGCATACTTTAATTACACTGAGCATGTTACCCTTACGCATCGCCCAAATTATATACACACGCGTTGTAATTCACTCAAAGGGGCTTTTTCACCCGAGTCAGCAAAATGAAGAGATTCAATTACAGCCTTTGACTGGGCCTGCTTATTGTTATTTATAATACAATACATCCCGGCTGCTAGGGAGAAAGATGTACAGGTGCTGAAATGTTGGCTGTCTTGCCAGTTAATTGAAACACCGGCACCTTGCTAAGATTGCTTCTCCCGGCCTCCCCGATGCCGGGTGGTGGCATCTACCTGCTGCACCGTAATAGAGAAGCACTGTCTCCAAAGGACACCTGTGGCAGGAGCAGACCTCTTAATAGCCACCAACTCCTGCGTTCCAAACCCAATAGCCGCCGAAGTACAATGGGGGGTTTCAAATGAATCCTGGAAGAGTGCTTGGAGGAGAATGGCTCTATTTTTGAAGAATGGCACGGGGGGGGATCCACAGCCATTTCCTCTGAATGGCTTCAGACCCAGCTGCACTTAATAAGCAAAAGAGATGAATTCCACCCCCCTTCCCCTCTAGCTGCCCAGCCTCACTCCATCTGCGATGAAGTCATGCTACCTGGGTCCCTTCTGTCCCTGCCTCCCTGTTAGGGAAAAGATGCTGAGGTCGAAAATGAACTCATTAGCTGCTGCCAGGGCACAAAGCGGGAGGAGAAGTGGCCTTGCCCTCCCGGAGCAGGGCAGGCTTTGCCGGGCTCGTGGGAAGAGCTCGGCTCAGTGCCAAGGACTTCACAGCTCGCCCGGATCAAGGCACGTCAGGGATAATTTCCCAGGCGCGCGGCGTCCAACGCCGCTGACATGGGTGGCAAACACCCTCTTCACCACCAGCAGTTTCACAAGAAGGCACAAACCTAAGCGAGCGTTTGCCCGGTCCCTGCCTACTCCTCACCGCCCTTTGGGGCAACACCTCGCCTAGTCCTGGCTCCAAATACTCCAGTTCAGAAATAAATAATAATATAGGGAGGCCGTATGATGCTAGGTGGCTGCTTCTCTCCCCATCTGGCCCTGAGGATGACCTTTGAAAACCAGTACAGACCCACTCCTAGTCAATCTTGCTTCTCCTTTCCTACAGTGGAAACAAACGCACATGATAAGCAATATCTCAGGCAGACTGACAGTCCCTGGCGCTCCTCCTGGCTAGCGGAGGAGATGCTGCCTGCACGGGGAGACGGAAGCTCCATGCAGATCTCTCTCCCCTTGCTTGGCAACTTCATCTCTTGATCATTTCCGACAGCCCAAGTTTTGTCAGCCAGACATATTGGGGAGGGAGGGGGAGAAATAAAGAAAACCCAAGTCAAATCAAGTTGGAGATGCGATTGGGGGAGGGGAGAAGGAATAAGAAGTAGGAGGAAAGGAAAGGTCCCTGGAGATAGCAGCGAATATGTAAACTTTCTCGATTTCCTCTGCCTACTCATACCTCTGTGTGTTAACAACCAGACAGACATCTTGTATATATTTGATAAATAAGCCTCTCCATTTATTCAGGGGAGTGAATTTGTAGCTATTATGATTCAAATGGCATGACAGGTTCTGGATTGTTGTATTTTTTGCTATTGAGTTTACAAAAAAACCAACATGAAAATTGCAAAACTCAAAGCAATTTTCTTTGGCTATGGATCCCCACAATGCACAGATAGATAGGTACAGTTATATAGATACAAAAAAAATACAAAAGCCAGTCCGAGTGCCTCTTCCCTTGAGACAGGAGGATGAGGGGGCGCAATAAATAATTTAGAAATTGCTACCATCGCTTGATTCAGAGTGATGGATCTGGCATGTGTTACAACAAGGCACATGCTGTATTCATTACCCATTGAGCTACATTTTAATTTCTCCCTCATTAACCTTATCTGTGACTGGGGTTGTGCATCAAGTCAAATCCTTCGGATGTCAATCAATTCATTAGACGGTTGTTTAGTTTGTCATATGTGCTGTTATCGCTTATTAGACTGCCACGCCGATCAATCAATCAAAAGGCTGCGACGAGCTGGCTAGAAGGGGACGCACCACGGCGGGCAGGCAGCAGGCAGGCAGCACTCCGTGGAGAGGGCTGCCTGGAGCAGAGCCCGTGTCTCCGTAAGGAGCATGAGCGTTTTGCAAAGTGGAAGAGGAAAAAACTCAGAGAAATTCAAATAGTTCCCATTAAGCGTAGCTGAAAACCACAGCTTTGTTTCAGCTCATTGAAGCAAACTATAAGGGTATAAAAATAATAATAAGGTTAGCTAAGTGTTTACCATCAGGGGTTGAAAACTTAGTACAAAGGACGTCATACCACCTGCCCACCGGCTCGGAAAGTCTCCCCTCCTAAGCAATGCTGCCTCTGTTTCCACCTGAAATTTGCCTCCCATCGAGCTCTTGAAGCATCCCCTGACGTTTCCAATCAATGGAGCACCAAAGAAAGGCTCTGCGCTGTCTGGATCTACATCCCCACCCCATCCCACTTTCTTGGCATTGCCTATTTGAGCATCATTGCTGCGCGTAGAGTAAGGCAGAGGCCTCGCTCGCCCCGCTGGGAGAGGGGCTGGATTTGGGCTAGCACCCTCTAGGCACAGCCCATGCAGGATGGGGGACTCGGGAGGATGATGCTCCCTCCACCGGAGCCAGCCTCACTCCCTCGCATCCTTTTATTTCCACTGGTGACACTACGGGGAGGAAGCACAAGAGCACTCCCATCAAGGCACGGCAAGTTTTGATTCATTTCCTTGGCTACCAGAAAGTCCTTGTGCAGAAACCTCCGTGCCAGCTCAAAACCCCTCCATGGAGCATCCAGAACCACCTAACAGCCCAGCAAGGGGCTGCGGGTACTGCTACGCCCCTGCTACCCCACTGCACCCCAGCTCCCCATCAGCAACCAACTTCTCATTTCTCCTTCCGCTCCCCAGCGTGCGGGTGCCGGAGGGTTGAGCCCCTCCACCAAAATAAAATGCAAGACTTTGGCTGAGGGTTGCAGCCAACGCTACGCAAAGCCTTCATGCTCCGATTCACACGCGCCTGGCCAAGCAGGTTTAGTTTGCAAGGCTGTTTGTACAGAGGAATAGGAGAGGAAATCCCAGCGTGGGCACTTCAGTTCTGCTCAGTGTTTTCCCCCACCCCTCCATCATGTAAAATAAACCAAGCAACAGCGTACTAGCCTTTTTTTTTTTTTCTTTTGGAGCAGGGTATTCACCAGAAAGGTGGGACACAATTCATTTGCAGCAGAGGTGCTTTGCCAGCTCCCTGTCCAGGAACACGACCACACTGCTTATGTGAGATAGTGGAAAAGAGTGAAAAATAGCAGAAAATATTTTCAGTTCCAATAAAAACAGCGGAACTACAGAGCCTGCATCCAGCATCAGTGACCACCAGCCAGAAAACATCAACTACAGCCTTTCCCTGCAAAGCATCAGGGCACCCGTGGCTCCAGGTCCTGCGCTATCTGCCAGGACTCCCCAGCTGCTCTGCTGAGCATCACCGGATGAAACCACCCCTTCAACCAGCTCTTGGGTGAAGCTAAGAGCCAGAGAGAGCCTAATTACCTTCCTCCTCATCAGCAACCTGAGACAGCAAAGCCACCTGGGTCTGGGCTGTATTTTCCACCAAACCCTTTAAAAATAGTGCCCAGCTGCCACGGGAGTCACTTCACTGCAGCAAAGCAGAGGCAAAGCCTGCGGTAGGTCCGGGACTCCTGTCTCTCTCCCGTGTCCTTGCCCAGCAGAAAACCAAGCACAAAGCGACGGGTAAAACAGCATCCCGCAGCTCTGAAAAGCAGGCCGAGGTCAAACCTCTTTGGGGATGCTCAGAAAACATCTCAAGGGCTCCCCGACCTTCCATACCACGCTTGAGATGAAGAGGGTCACTCCGCATGCCACCGCAGAAGGCGTGTTTGTGCTAGGACTTGCCGCGGAAAGCTTTCGTCTCCCACCAGCAGAAATGTTTGCAGATGAGCGAAAGCTTCCAGAAGGCTCAGCGAAACATCCACATTTTTTAGGGGCTCGTCTGAACCCATTAGCACATCTTAATTGCTATCGGCACAGAGGAACGACAGACTTTCGCACGTCTGCCGAGTCTGTCTGCCTGCTCGGGGATAAGGAAAAACCACCGGCGCACAGCCCCGAATCCTGCAGGCTGGAAGTTCGGTCTCCTCCGTGCACAATCTGTCCCCGGGGCTCCTCAGATGTTTGCAGGAGAAGGCAGGGAGAGGGAATGGAGCCAACATTCGTCTCCCAGCCCTCCTCTTGGCGAACGCCCGGAATCGCACCAGGGCTTGCCAAAACACGCGAGCGCCGGAGCTGAGCCCGGTGAGACACCCACATTCCCCGCGAGCCAGCTCCAGAGTTGCACGCATCGATGCCTTATGTGCCTACGACGGGGACACGGCGAGGTTGCTCGAGGACGGAAAGGCTTCCCTGAACTGGGTAGGGAGGCGGCAGCCAAGGGACGGCATCTCCCCGCTGGCACCCGGGCAGACCCCGCCGCAACTGCTGGGAAAGACTTGGGGCTGCTGCAGAGCATCAGTTAATTTGTAATCATGGAAACAGCCAGCCCGGGTCAGCGGCTGTCGGCGGAGGAGCCCGGGAGTGCTGCCGGTTGTGATCTGTTCATTTTTTTTCATTTCTTTTAAGGGGATTTCATTTAAAAAAGCTTCCTTGATAAGGAATTTACCAGGGCAAAATGAGATTACGCCGCAGCTCAGAGTAGCTAAAAGCAGCAGCATTGCTGGGGACTCGGAGGCTGCTGCTTATACTATCTCTCCATCATCACATATATCCTTCTATCTAATCTATCTAGCACCATATATACCCTTTAGCTCACCAGCTCTCACAATCCTTGCCCTCTATCCATCATCCACCTATTCATCAACACATATCCAGCTCTATCTACCTAGCCATCACTATAAATATCCCATCCATCCATCTTTCCCAATCTATCTCTCATCAGAGAGACCCTTTTCCTACCTACCTTCATATATATACACAAATATATCTACACGCACACCTCCCCGTCTGTCCATCTGTCATCGGCAGAGCGCTCACCTCCTCTCCCCTTCCACCCCCCTATCCCTCACCACGTGTATCCTTCTATCTGCCGGCCCATCCATCACAGCCCCTCACTCGCAGAGGCTGGGGTGCCGCTCTGCTCAATTTACTACCCGAGGGCACCAGATATTTTGCCGTGGATACCAGATCCACACCCTCTCAAGCAGCGGGATCCCTTCTCCCACACCCTGGCAGTCCCTGAGAGGGGATGGAGCGGATTAGTGCTGGGAAAGGTGCTCTGAGCCAGCCACAGCGACTCATCGCTGGAGCAGATGAGGGGTGCTCACACCGCCGAGCCCGCTGGGCTGTGCTGGACCTGCACATGCCACGACACATGCATGCACAGGCAGGAGAAAGGAGCAAGCTCCTGGCCTGGGCAGGAGCAAACCATGGCAGGTCATAAAACACAGGCAACCGCTTATAACGAAGGAGCCGAGCACCTTCTGCCAGCGTGCAGCAGCGATTTAAAGTAAAATCCTAGTCCCCACGCTGGGGAAGAGCATCAGTGCCCTGTATCCCCCCAGATCCTGCCTTTGCAGCGCTCTTCCAGCGGCAAGGGCAGCTGGGGGAATTTCCCCGGTGCACAGCGCAGGTGCATATGACATCAAGGCAGAGCCCGGGTCTCCAAAAATCCCATATTCCTTTCTCTAAATCAGCCGCTGACCAAAGCACGCTGTAACCTGCCCCTCGCCGAGGGCCAGGCTGGGCGCAGCACCTCCAGGCTGGAGCCGAAAGGCAGCTTCGGCGCGGGATGGTGGGTGCGGGCGATGCTGCCGAGCGGCACAGAGATGCAAAATTTGTCAGAGAGAAGAAAACACACAAGCGGTGCTTAAAAACTGAAAGCTGTTACTTTAATTACGGGCTTTCTGCTTTATCACCAATAGCATTTCTCACACATTCATCAGCAAACCTGGTAATAAATCAATCGCGGGTAGCCAGGAGCTGCAGTCTGGCTCCTTCCCTTTCTCTTCCCTGCTCCCTGCGAGCTCTCACACCATTAGTATGCAGTCCGGCACTGCCAGTCTGTGCATTTCTCATCGGCTTTGGACTGGAGCTGGTATCAAGCGGATGCCCCCAGCACAGGTTTCACACGGCCAGCTTTGGCTGTGGGGAAGGCAGGCGCTGGCAGAGGAGACGGCGGACGTGCCTCCATCTCTCAGGGCACATGCCCGGACCTGCCCGCACGCCGTATGGGTNGGGAATGCAGGGATGGAGTAGCTGGGTGGGCAGGGTGCTCGTGCCCTGTGGCTGGGTGCAGGCACCAGCTGCCGTGCAGGTTCCTGCTCCGTCTGCTCCTTGTTTCATGGCCAGAAATCCCATCAGCAGGGGGGGGATTGTCAGCACGCTGGCTGTGCAGAGGGGCGATTCCCACCACGGCCACCAAATGCACTGACATGGGTACCACAGGGCAGCCTACGCACTGTTGAACCCAGACAGAATACTCAAGTCTGGGGGAGAACTACAAAAAAGGTGTTTTCCTGTGCCTTTGCTGTGTCCTTGCACTTGGGGCAGGCACAGAAAGCGAGTGCTGCTACCTGTCCCATACCCAGGAAAGGCAAATTTGCAGGCCAGCTGGGACGATGCAACACCCAGCCATGCTGCACAGACTTACCCCTGCACTCAGGAATTCCTGGAGGGGACATTGAATCCCCCGAGCGCCACCACAGCTCCTGGACAAGGCAAAGTGCTCCTGTCTGGATTGCTGGCGGGGCTGGAGCACAATTCGGCACGAGGAACTGAGGACAAGGACGATGTCCATGGCTGAGGACTGCGTGGGCAGGCAGTTTGACACCTGCCTGCTCCTCAACCTACTGCTATCCTCTACAGCAAAACCACAACCTCCGGTGTTTGGATATAAATTAAACAATTCCAAACCCTTCGTTTCTCCACTCCTCTTCCGTTTCACTATCACCTCTCCGAGCTTCCCAAATCCTTCATTCTCCCTGCTATTTGAGTGCTCCATTAGCAAACGCTGGATGCGCGGTGGCAGAGGTCCGCTCCTCGCAGCACGCCGGTACCTGCCGCTTCCCGTCAGCCACGCGAGTGCTGCACAGATGTGCGCAGCAGCAGCCCAGATGTGCGCGGCGCATCGCCAGGCTGCCGGGGTGGTGACGGAGAGGGAGCAGCCGTCTCGCCTCCCGCTCCCCTGCTCCGATTCAGCCTGGCTCGGTGGTGACCCCCCATCACCGCAGCGTCTGCTGTGCAAAATGAGGAGACGGGCTCCCTCCAATTCCTAGTGGAGTGAGTGTGCAAATCAAATTGACCTTGAACACTAATTGGCCCTCTAATTAGCACTCTCAGCAGAGAGGTAAAGGACCAGGAGACTGACTTTTCAGAGGAGGTGGCAGAGCCTTGGCCGGGGAAAGCGGAGCAGCCATCCCTCCGCACTGTGTGTTTCTCCATGGGTGAAAGGGCACATCTGCACATTTAATTAGGAAAATCCCCTCCCCGAGGCTGACCCTTGGGAGCGGGAGCTGGCCTGAAGCTGGGACCCTGGTCCCAGGGAGAGCATCCCAAGGCGGAGGTACCGCACAACCCAGCCACCCCACAGCACGCACCTTCCCGTCCCCGCAGAGTCCCGTCCTGGATCACAAGCATCTTCCGGGGACCTCCCCCCAGGCTGTTACCTGTGGGGGTGGTCGGCTCCAGCCCTCCCTGCCCAGGGTTTACATCTCCATCACGGACCGACCACCTTCCTCCATCACTCTCTCCATCTCTTGCCCTCCCACACCAACACACACATTTCTCTCCGCTTACCCCCTTCCTTTAGCCTGGCATTAGGAGCTCTGGGCTTGACATTTTCATCTACAGTTATTTACAGGAGGGAAAATCCGAGTAACCCGTCACAGGTGATTCCCCCTCACTGCCAGCTCCGCTCCGCACAGAGCCGCCGGAGCCAGATACCTCACTGCAGATATCATTAATTCTGCAAATCCCCAAATCCCGCTCTCCTACCACCCTTGTCCTGGGGAACGTGGAGACACAAAGTGCTAAAAATGACAGCGGTCGCAGCCCTGTGGGAGCCCCCGCTGCCCCAGCCTCCTCCAGCTGCAGCAGGAGCCGCTCTCCCCGCCGAGCCCCAGGGGCAGGGGGAGCCCCATGGACCAGAATCTGCCTGGTCAACAGGCAATTAGGGGAATTATTGCACAAAGAGGGAGCAAGACCCTCCACGGCACTGCTTCCCAGCGGTGAGCAACCAAGCCAGGGAAGAGCAGGGGTCACCCCCGCTTCAGGTCTGGCAATGGAGGGTCCCAAATCCGGGGCTGGTCCCACTCCCGTGCGCAGAAAAGCCAAAAAGCAGCACTTGCAGACATAAACCCAGGCCTTCACACACTTTTTTGCAAAAAATAACCAACTGACGCAAAGTGACTGCAACCATCAGAAACTGAAGGAGATTCTTCTGCTACAATTACCACCAGGAACTGCCGGTGAACTGGAAACTCGGGTTGCAGCTCCTCTTTGGAGCTGCTCCTGCGGAAGTGACACCTTGGCTTCCAGCTCAGCCAAGCTCCGTCAGCCATCGCCATCCTCCATTGCTCACATAGACAGTCAGTAAAAAGATGAGGTCGCTCCTATACCCATCAAGCTGCCCCTCTGCCCCAGATGACAATCCTAATGCCGCTGATAAATCCCCATCTAGCAGGGACGATGTCGCAGAACAGCCATCATCGTTAACCAGCGTGGCAGCAGCGGCACCCAGCTGGGCTGGGCAGGATCAGATGAGACAGGCATCACCTCCACCCCCAGCACGGCTCAGAGTCTGGACCAGCACCCGACCAACAAGACCCCAGCAAAACCCAGTGCTCCTGGCTCACACCTAGCTGCAGGAGTGGGATTGGAGCGTGCAATCCCAGCGAGCTCCTGGCTCCTCTCCTCGCAGCGAGCGGCATTGGCAGCACACCCGGGGAAGCTGGGCTGTGCGCTCAGCAGCTGCTGCTTTCTTCACCTAGTTGCCTCGCTGACCATAAGTGCTCTTTAATTATTTAATGTCTGTAAAATACCTCGAGATTTTGCATTGGAAGGGAGATGAACTGCACGACCTAAAATTGGTCTTTTCCATCTTAAATTCCTTGCATTTTATCCTGGGATGAAAGGAGCTCTATTAGGCAAAGCATCAGTATTATTAGATTTCCTCCGAGCCCTAACAAACGGATATTAGATTATTACTGCAGATGCATTTTTAAGGCACTCATCACCAGAGTATCTGGGCATCAATTACACAGATTTAGAGATAAAAATGCTTCCCCCAGGAGAACAGGGTACAAAAACCCCTTCTCTTTTTGCCTCCCTTCCCCATTTCTTCCAAATTCGTTCACCTCCCTCCCACTGCCTTCCGCAGAGCCAGAGCTGCTTACAAGGAAAGCTCTCCAGTTGATGGGCTATCCTTCAATCTTTGAAACATCTGAAGCAGCAAAAGCTTTTTGTAAAGACTGGCAGGAGTCAGCTGAAGAGATTTCAATGTGCAAATGGACATAAAAAGATGCAAGAGGGGGAATGAAACGCTCGATTTATTGTTCTAAGGACAAAAGATTTGCTATTAGATGAGATGACCCGACGGCCTGGCCCCAGCACCTACAGGTCACGCCACACAGAAAGCCGGTCCTGCTTCAGGAGCAAATGGGAAAAGCTGCAAAGTTTGGGTTTGGCTGTGCTGATAACATCTCTGATAATTCCCTGCATTGCTATTGCCATTATACTAACCCCCAGCAACACCACAGGAGTTGTGCTGGATATTGAACATACAAATCCACGGCTGGAAGCGCTTAAAGGCTGAAGAAAAAAAAGATCAAAGCTTGAGACGGAAAACAAGGAGAAGGGGCTTGGCCAGGATCACAGGGCCGGTCTGCGGCAGGGACCAAGATGCTCCTCATCCCCCAGGCCCTAGCGCGCAGTCAGGCTGGCGTGGGACCGCGCTGCTTCACCTCTGCCTAACTTAGCCTTTCTCGCCCTTCCAGCTTCTCTTGCTTCCAAAATGACTAAACATGATGCATACACGTTCTTTAATTTCAACAGCTAGTTCCAGAGATTATTTGGCCCAGTTTCAGAGGAAAACATCAAACCCATCACTTTTTCTGGCAGTGTCAAGCCATGCCCATTCCAACCCAGTTAAGTAAAAGCTTCACAACTACACCCAGAGATGCTTCCAGCCCCTCTCGCAGCCCAGCTCACTCTCCCTCACTCGCAGAGTAAGCTACCAGAAGGGGCAAAACCCAAACAAATCTCTTATTTTTCCAGTCACTGCAGACCAGGCTCTCTTCCCCAGCACAGCTTTGCCCTGCTTCCACAAGCCAAGCCCAGCTGCTCGGCTCATCGCAAAGCACCTTCTGCATCTCTGGTGGAGACAAAGCCGGCTGCTACGGCAGGCCCAGCTTTGTGCATCGGCCAGAGCAGCCGCCGCGCAGCGGGGAAAGCAGCTCTGTTTCAATAAAAAGCTTTCAAAAGCACCCTCTGCTTCTATCCATGGGCAGGACTCCAACTTGGAGCCAGGACCAGGATCTCCCCCTGCAATCTCAGCTCTGGCCCCACCAAGGTCGGGAGCCCTACGCATGACCCACTGCTCTAAGCATGACATCTCAGTGTGTAGATGCACGCACGTAACCCTTCCAGTGGTCAGGTGCAACCCCCAAGCAACGCAGCTCTTGGCATCGCCGTGATGGACCAGACATCCCTTTGTGTGAAGCCTGCCAGCCCTGGGAGCGGTGCCTCAGGGGTTAAACACTTGGCAGAATGACCGAGAAGGCCCAGCTCATCAGCATGAGAAATCCTGACCAGCTTGGAGGTACACCACGATCCTGTCATCCTGCCCTATAGGGAAAACCTCTGCGGCTGCCAGCCTTGTAGGAGAGATGAAAGGCGCAGCTCTGGGACGCGCTGAAGAGAAAGGGCTTGGGATGGGCAGGACCCTATGCAAAGGCAGCGAGCACAAGCAGAGGGATTTGGCTACGTCCAAGGAGGGCATGGCTTGCAGAACCACCACAAATCCAAGAGAAAGAGCATTACTTCTGCCCCATCGCCGCAAGATGCTGACACCAGGGTCTAGCCGAGGGGCTAGCACAGGGGGACAGCTTGTTTGTGCAATGGGGCCCAGCGCTGAGTGTGGATGCCAGGCACGGCCGAAGCTCAGATGCTGAAGAAGAAAAACCACCCCCACACCTCTTCTGGATGATTTTACAAGTTACAACGTCAACGCACTTGGTCCTCGTGGGCAGAGATGCAGCTTGACTTTGGGCTGCTGCTCTAAGCGTGGGGGTGAAGGCACTTTTCAACCCCAGCAAGGGTCAGGCGGCGGCAGCGTTTCCTCTCATCTCCCAGATCCCTGCCATGCTCCAGCCAGAGCCAGCGGAATCTCATAGCTAAAGCCCCACAAAAGCCGTGGGGCCCTGCCATCCCTGTGCACGAGCCACCAGAGAAAATCCATCACCACCTTTGGTGTCTGTGCTGAGGAGGAGATATTGCAGCAAATCAATCACCCTGCACAGATTTATAACGAAGAGGAGGAAGGTTTCCCCAAAGGTTCAAAGGCCCCTGCGTTCCTCCTCTCCTCCATCGCAAGCATCTCTCCGTGTTTCACGAGCAACCTCAGAAATCGATGTTCACTGAATCACAGTTAGTTCCTTTGGTTTATTTATTATTTTCCCAGCTTGAACTCAAACCTCCTTCTGCCTGGGGGGAGCGGGGGAAGAACCACCCAGCGCTTCACAAGCACAAACACCGCGGGAGGGGCGAGACAACGCCGAGACAGGGGAAGGGCAGGAGACCTTCCCTTCCAGCGCGTTGCTTCGGGTGCCACCAGGTACAACGCAGCCAGCGATCGGGCGACAGGTGCAAGATCTGGGAGAAGAAGGGGGCCTCTGCACGCT
Source organism: Anhinga rufa (assembly GCA_013400875.1). Lineage (NCBI taxonomy): Eukaryota > Metazoa > Chordata > Aves > Suliformes > Anhingidae > Anhinga > Anhinga rufa. The sequence goes on along the minus strand of VZTV01044510.1, from coordinate 36,200 downwards.
GGCTGTTGAACAAGAGATTTCCTGGGTGTTTTTCTAGATTTTGCATCACCTGGGCTGTGCTTGATGCACCGGCCCTGCTGCAATGCTCCTATGATGACCGGTTAAAGAAAAAAAAGCAGGCAGTTATCAAAAATCCCCGGCAGCAAGGACAGAGGAGCACCGGGGCACGTGTCCTGCTCTGATTTCTTCACCGGCGATGTCTCTCCATCAACCTTGCTGTGCATTAGCTGCCGCCTTTGCCCCAGCCAAGCATCCGATGCTTCAGGTCAAGGACCACGTCTTTGAAACGAGGAGGCAGGACCAGCAGGGTCCCATCTTGGCTCTGCCTGCAGCAACGCTGGGCAAGTCGCAGGAGCTCCTGCTTCTGCAACAGGCACCAACTCTTTACACTCCAACACTGAAGGGACTCAAACCCACCAGGGCTTCTCCGAAACCCTTGCTTGCAGAGAAAAGCCCTCCCGCAGCGCCATGGCTCCCTTCTTCACCGGCCGGGGCTCACCTTTGCAAAGTTAATTGCAAAGACGGCAGCGCCTGAGCAGAAGACAACTGCCGGGGCTCTCTGGAAAAGCCAACTCCCGCAAAGAAGGGCCGATGGGATTTCTATGCGGAAGGGGGCAGAGAGGGGCAGGGGTGAGGGAGCCGAGCGCGTCCCAGACAATCGCCCCGCCGGCGTTAACGTGCGGATAAATAGCCGGTGCCAACATCTGCTGAGAAATACCTTCCCCGCTCCGCACAGAGAATTGCAATCTAATAATATCCCATCTGCCCCCCCTCTCCATCCCTCCCCCACCCAATTACCGAGCCTGACATTATCCGTCATCTTCCCTTTGTGTCGGCGAGAATCCAAATGCAGACGCCGGGAAATTAATAATAATTGTTGTGTCAAAATGCGGGATGTAATCAGGATGCGGCGTGGAAGCTGATACAAACACAAACAAATGGTATTTATCCTCCCGAAAGATCCCTCCCCTCCCTTCCCTAAGGGCCGCTGATGATAATACTCATGGAAGAGATGAATCAGTGCTAATATAGGGATTAGGAATAGATCCCAAACCCCAGCCTGGGCTGCAATCAAAAGGAGCGTTCTTAATTGAAATTAGAGCTGGGATTTCTGCGCCTCTGCAGAGATGGGTTAAGCCCATCGGGGCTAAACAGAAGGGAAATAAAAATAGCATCTTTATTCGAGAACAGTAAGGTGGGCAATGAGAAAAAAAGAGATCCTCTCTGGCTTTGGCACACCTGGTTTTCACAGCCCTCGCTTTTGAGGCTGGGTTTTGTCCCAGCGCCGACTCCCGCAGGCAGGGCAGAGATGATACGCTCCCGCTTCTCACGCAGGCACCTCTCTCCCTTTTCAGCTCGAGCACGGGTTCAGAAAGGATATTTCAAGATCAAACCGTGCCTCCCATGCTCCGATGAAACCCAGGGCGAGCTGAGCTCACGGTCCTGTTCCCTACCCTTCCCTGAAACTTTTACCACTCCGCAAGAGAAATTTGCTCTTTACCCTGATGCTCACACCAGCAAAAAGATAAGCGCCCTCGCTTTTATTCCTTTCATTCTGCAGCCGAGGCACGCGGGCACTAAAGGTGAGGGAGAGACCACCAGAAAGAGAGACACAACTCCTGCTTTTATTGCTGCTCCAACTCCCGCATCCCTCTCCGCCCTGGGACTGATATCCTGAGCGGCAGAAAGAGAACTTCATCTCCTGCTGGCTCACCCCAACAAGCAGCCCCCAAACTACACCCATTTGAACATCTGCCATGTGCTCAGAGGGGCTGAATTCTTCCCAAATCCCAGTCCCAGGCAAGAGGGATGCTTAGGAGCCAGGTATTTAACGGCAGCATCTCACTTTCTCTCTTTGCAAAGGTTTTGGTGATGGACTGACTCCTCTTACCGTATCTCACCCAGCCCTAGGTTACTCCTTTGTTACTCAAAGGAGAGTCACACACCATGAGAAGCAGAAAATAAGGATCCAGGCACAGTTTTGTTCCACAAGCCTATTAGCAATATCTGTGCTTTACCTCCAAATTAGACCTTACTTCTAAAAACAGGTTTCTAAATTCTTGGCTTTGGGAACGGTGCCACAGTCTATGCCTTCGTCTAGCAAAGACAAACCTAGACTAACAGGCCCAAAAATAAAATCTGCCAGCTCCAAACACCCCTGGTCCAGCAATGGTTCGGATTTGGCTCTTACCTTCACCAACCTTGCTCTGGCTTCCCCCACCTCCTCTAGCCTTCCCTGCCCCTAGCCTCATTGTGCAAAGCGCCCAGCCAGGAAAATCACATTTCCAGAGCCGAGAGGCAGAGAGAAAACCCTCTGCGAAGCTGCCTGTGAGCCTGTACAGACTTAATTCATCTGCTCGGCAGCGGCAGGTCCTCCAGGGCAACCCAAGGGGTTGCAGGTCAAGAGAGGCTCAGTCGAGTATGGCCAGTTAGAAATGACTTAGATGCGTTCCTATTCCCTGTCTAAACTTTCCGTATCTCTACAGTGTTGTCTCCAGGAAAAGCTGGCACGACAGCAGACATGAGTGCATTCAAAAAAACACAGCAGCAAGTGCTGATATTGCTGTTCACCCCAGCTGCATCGCTCCACGATGATGCTGTGGATTTTACAAGCCTCCTTGCATCCCGGCCAGACTTTGATTTATACCTTCAAGCTGCAGAAAGCTTTGCAAACACCAAGCTGACTAGATAGTTGTAACGACCAAGACTTCAGGCAATGAGCTGGTTACACAGAGACCAGAGTTTTGAAGACCACCCATAAAATTCCTCAGTAGCTTTTGTTTGTACAGCCAATTACGAGTACGCCAGCAATCTGGCAAGGAGAGCTTTGGATTAGCCTTAAGACTAGACTTTGAGGGCAGCTCCCAGCTCTGAAGAGCCTGGCTCATCGCATAGAGCCACTAATTCCAGTACAGGTCTTGAGGCCGGTCCAGAGCTAAATTGATTTTAAACACAGGCACCATCTAGAAATTGGGCGCTTTCGCAGCCAGATGCATTTGAAGTTGGTCTGCAGCTGGGCATTAGGAGTTCAGGCATGTACAGCTAAATGAGCTCCCCAAGGTTGCACAGCGGGGCAGGGATTCATCTCATCCAGCTTCTCCTCCCAAAACTTGGCTATCTGGACCAACGCAGAAAGCTGGCTCATCCATCAGGAGCGGAGGTTGGTGCCTCTAAAAAAACCTCCTTCTAAGGATGATACGAACTGCTCTTTGGCACTGCCTCTCTCCCTGCTAGCCACCCTAACGCGGGCTGGACCGCAGCCTCCGTGCCCCAGAGCTGCTGTAGCTAATTATGATACTCCACCTAAAGAGGCTTAGCAGAGAAGCAAAGACCTGAGAAGTTCTTGTTCCTCCTGCCACCTCTAAACACGCACTTAATTCCCAGGCTGATTTTCCTGTCTGTAAAGCACATGTCTGCACTGTCGGCATCCCAAGGCTGGATAGCCTCCAGGTCCTCCTCCCGGCTGTACCATCCCCTCGCCGAGCCGGTGCCGTGCCTGCTTGATCCCTCTCAAGTCACAAATTACAACAGCAAAATAGGAGCTGGGTGAGGACAAGCCTGCAAGACACGGTCGCTCCACAGCAAACCCTGCACCCACAGTGGGGCTTGCGGGTGGATGGTGGACTGTTGTGAGCATGAAAATTCATTCATATGAATTTGGAATATAATACCTGACACAAGATGTATCGCTGCTGCCACACCGCAATCCCAGATAAGGACACAGCAGTAACAGATGGAGGAACAAGGCACTTATCTTGTTAGCTGATGGATTTATCTCTCCTTCCCCCACCCTTCCCTACATATTCCATAGTGTGCAGAGAGCCACGTTCCTCGGCAGAGCAGCATATGGAGCACGAATTGATTTCTTCCTAACACCCCCTCCACACTTTAATTCAATAAGAGCTGGAGTGGCGGATAAACAGCTTGTTGTGCTAGGAAAATTTCAAAACAGTCAAGAAAATGTCAAACTGTCTTTTTTATGAGGACCACCTTCCTTTCTTTTTTTTTTCTTCCTTTTTTTTCTTCCTTTTTTTTTTTTTTTGCCTTTCCATTTTCTTTACCCCACCCTCTCCTCTTCAGGCACTCATCGCTGCACCTGGCAGCAAAGAGCTTGGTCCAGAGAGAGCAGTCCTTCCCTGGCTGCAGGGAGGCAGGCACCGGAGCATCTTCTGTCAGGCCAGTCCATGGCAGAAGGTGGCTTTGGTCCCATCCTTGGATGGAAGCTGGGAACAGAGCGGCTCTGGGTAAAAGATTAGGCAGATGGTTTCATCTGGCAGCTCCCTTAATCTCATTACTAGAGCTGGTGGAAGTTTTTAATGTGATCTCTCTTTCCTTCTCTACCCTCACCCCATTCAAAAATGTTTTTTCCCCCAAGCAAGAGACACATTTCCATGGTGGTTTCTTTGTTAAGCATAATAAAAACTTATTAAAAAAAAATATCCATTTTTGGTGTCCTCTACCTCCCTTTCAGTGCTTTATTTTAGCTCTGAAGAGAAGGAATTATTAGAAAGGAGGAAAAAAGCACAATTAGACGTTTTCTGGATCTGGCTTAAAAATATGGAGCACTTTGGAAATACCAGGGACATGCTTCTGAAGACCACAAGCCACTTCGTATGCTCTTGCCCTGCGTACCACCTTTACCGGTAACCAGAGGCCATGGCTGTGCCATGGGAGTTTATCTGGGGATGTGGAGATCCGACCCTGAGTGGACACCAGCACGTCCCACTGCTCAAGGGTCCTTGCAGGCCTCCAGACTCACAGATCTCTCCCAAGCACCTTGCCCTGGCTGTTCCCCCATGCAGCTGCCCATTTCTTTCCACCCTGTGAATCAGTCAAGAGCCTTAATCTCCTCCCAAACACACCACCCCATTGCTCCCCTTCTTCCCACCTCTCCCCACGCCTGCCACAGCTTGCTCTCCTGAAGGCTTCTTGCAAGACTAAAGCCTTCATGCTTTTCCTCCCCCAGCCATGCATCCTTTCAGCAGCTCATTTCCCTCGCCCTTCAGCTGACATGAACCTCTCTGCAGAGCAAAGACCACCACAGCCCCAGAGCTCAGCCCAGGAGCACACACAGACCGAGCCATCTCTGGCGAGCAGCTCCCAGCGCTGGCTGAAAGCCACCTCCGAGTTGGTTTGGAGGAGGCGTCAGAGGAATGAGACCCAGTCCAAGAGCCTGCTTTCAGATTCTGAAAAAAATCAACGCAACCACAAGGGGGAAAAAAAAGGGGGGGGAATATGCTCCCAGAGATGACACCAAACCCAATGGTTTCTCAGCAAGCTCGATAGAAAAACTCACTCAACTTAATAAATAAAAACGTGGTCCCTGAGAAATGTAGGAGCTGCTTTGTTTCCTTCCAAACTTCTCCTGGAAACTCTCTGCACTGATGTAGGACCAGCTGCAACTCGGATGTGCAGAGAAGACCCCACTCAGCCACGGTTAGATGCCATCGGTGGCCTCAGCACCCTGGTCAGGATGCAACACCAGCACCACCTTATCCTGCAGCGCCGGCGAGCGCTGCTGCTGCTGTAGGTCAAGCAAGGAACTGGCGTCTGCAAACCCCAGTCCAGGACATCACCGCCTGCAGACCCACTAGGGAGCAGAAAGACAGACAGAAACCTGTGGGGTGGGCAGCAACATGGTGCTCGGGGCTGCACATCCTTGCAGAGCAAGTGTGCAAGAGGGAAAGCAGCTGCCGACAACATGCAGCAGCAGCACACCAGCACAGAGCAACTCGGGTTGGGCGCTCGCTGCGCACAGGATGGGATCATTTTGGGGGAGAACGGACCCACAGGAACGCGTCCAAGGGAGGAGGGCTCCGTCCTGCAGCTTTCCACCTCCCCGCCATCCGCCTGCTGCTGTGCTAGAAGACGAAAGCCATCTCCCCACCCCCTCTGCAGCAGAGCAGTGCAGAAGGCTGCAGGATCCTGCAGGGAGACAGCGTGTTTAGCATGCAGGAGAGAGTGCCGAGCAAAAGCCCTGTCTCGTGCCACAGTGCACAGGGCCTGCCAAGCAGCTGGCCAGGAGCAGCAAAACGCTGCTAGGAGGAGCGGGATGGCGGATGAATTCGTAGCCCCTCCACAGCTCCCCCTCTTCCTCCCATTTAGCTCACGGTTGCAAAGTAGGGTTTGGCACCTGACCTCTCTGCCTCAGTTTCCCTCTGCAAAGCAGCAGTGCCAGCTCAGAGCAGCGGGGTGATGCTGGCAACCCACCACCCCTCTTGCTACAGCCCCAAACTGTTGGGCAGGAGCACCGAGGAACCCGTCTCTTTGCTCCATCCTTTCCTCCCCAACTGCAGCTCCTGCCAGCTTGCACTAGGGACCCACAACCCCTAACAACAGCACCCAAGCACCCACGGGTGATGGATCCTGGCCAGCACCTACCCCGTGCCATGGCCTCCAGCCCGGCGTTGAGCTCTCCTCCTCCTCCTCTGCTGCAGGCTGGGGCTCGTCCCCTCCGAGCCTTACCTGCCACCGGCATCCCCACTTGTGAACCCCTTCTCCCTCCCACCCTGGGACCCTTTCAAACCTGCCCCTTTCAAGGGAGGCTCTCGCCAAGCACCCAAATACGCTCACTGGCCAAGGATGAAAAGCTGCTCTGGAGAGCATCCTGTTTTCTCTCTTTCCCGTCCCCCCCCTCCCCCTTTTCAAGGTTCCTTTTCCCTCCCTTCTCGTGAGGTTAAAGAGCTAAAGACCAACTCAGAGACAGATAATAGAGTGACAGTGCCTCATAAAAAAGCAGCCGAGGCTTTGGAGAAAGCTGGCATACGGTGCATTAGGGATTTCTGTCGCTGCAGCTGGGAGTAACAGTGACCCTCTGAACTCAATTTGCTCCATGGCTTTAAAAACGAAGGAAAGCTTTTGGACTGTCAAACTCCTCCTCTGGCTTCCAAGGGTGGCTGCAGACTCCGACGTGAGCTTTTGGGGGCCCGGTGCACTCCTCGCCCTAAAACTATTGCTCCGGGTTCCTACCTGGGGCTGGAGATGGCATCCCAAACCCTGCGGGGATGCGGCGGGATGCGGTGCAAAAGGGAGCGCAACCTACAAGACAGGAGCAACGCCGAGCCCTGCGCCGTGGGTACATTTATTTATTCATTACAAAGCAATAGCAACCTTTCAGAGGATTACTTTCATACAACGGCCCTCCTCACAGTTCCCCCTGCCCCAACCCAGCAAGAGCAGAGGGGCAAGGGGGAGGATGCGGGCAAGGTTCGTGCTGCATGCAAATAGCTCAGTGCCGCTGCACAAACCCATCACATTCCCCACTGCCTTTTTCTTTTTTTTTTTTTAAACGAGTAGAAATTCTTCCCACTACGCATTAGCGCCCGACGTAATGGTGCAAAGCATTTTTCATTTATCATCATAATGCCAGTCAAACGAACCCCCTAATAACATAAATGCAAGAGGAAAGCTATTAGAGTTTATTTGTGCAGTGGCTTTGAACTCGTCCCCACTGCTCCAACCATGTAACTGGAGGGGATGGATGGAGCTTGCATCTTTAGGCCCTTTCATCGAAAGCTATTCCTCAGCTAGCCAGACTCTTTCCTTTCAGACCACTGCAGCCCCGGGCATGCTGCTGTATTTGCCGAATTATCAAAATAAATAGCTAAATACCTGAAATAATCCAGTCCTGTTTAGAATCACAAGCAGCCACAGAGATCTTTTGTGCCTTTCCAAAGGTATGATGTGCTCCAAGTCGAGGTAGGGGGGAACAAAATGCCTGGCTATTAACGCCCACCTTCAGCTAAAGGCCTCCAAATTCTTTGCCTGCTATTCCTCCCATGCGTACCTGAAAACAGGCATTCGCCTCCTGCACCACAGCCCTGCGCGGACTCCCTGTCCCAGCTCTGCATGCCCGACGAGCACCGTCAGAGCTTCTCCGATGCGGCTCAGTCCAGACCTCCTCGTCTGCGACCCACAGACCGTACGCGCTAGGGAGACCGGTGCTCATGCATAGCTCTACCGACATTGGCGAGGCTCATTTACACAAGGAAATTTGCCTATACGTAAAAGTGCTCGGAAGATTCGAGTCATTCCTCTACACAGCTCTTTGCTCTCCTTTGCTGCGGCCATTCCCATCCTAGGAATGCGATCGCACGCCCGCCATGTTCACCACAAACATCCTTCCCTCCTGCCTTGCAGGTCCATCCTCATCACTCCAGGTCTAGCCCTCAGCATCCCTCATCCCCAATATCCTCCAGCTTTACTTGTCCCAACAGCTCTCATCCCACAGAAGCTCCGTCCTGGAGAGTCATCACAAGGCATTTCATTTTATGTACAGCAATTTCCTCATTAAGCCTAAATTAAATGCATATTTCAGAACCTACAAGTGAGAGCAAACTGTTCAGTCTTATGCTTTATTAAACAAAAGTCTTTGTGTGGAAAGCGCCTTGGTGCCAAATGACAGCCCTGGTGATGGGGCCGAGCTATTCCCAACCGTACAGTAACCGGCATGTCAAGATGTGCAATGCTGGCAGAGAGGACCTGCACTGCGGAGGGAAACAGAACAGCACCCGCCTGACAAATTAGTTTACTCGTTAACTTAAGAAGCCTATTTTGCTCAACTTCTACAAATCAGCGTGCTTAGCAGTTGGGAAACTTCCAGGGAAGGGATGTGCCCAGTGCGGTTGCAAGCTGGCAGGAGCCCCAGCCCCAGCCGTGCAAGAGTAAGCCCTTCACCACACTGTCCATTGGAATAGGGAAAATTCCCTGTGTATGTGATGGGATAGTAAGAAATCCAGGCTCATTCAGGGCCTGGATACAGGGGAGGAAAGGAGACGCTGTGTATTTGCAGCAGAGCATGCACACTGGCTTGGAGCTATGGCAGAGGGCTGCAGGATTAGCAACCGAGCAGCAGCACCAAGGAGGGACTCATCCCTGCGGTATATGTTGGGGACAAGGTGCCGTCGGTGAAGCACGGTGGTGGTGTGGAAGAGCATCCCCATGCCAAAAACAGCAGGCAATGGTGGGGATCAGGCTGAGGTGCAGAGAGGTGCTCGCCAGCCCTCTGCCCGTCTCCTGCCCATAGCCAGAACTAACAAGCTATCAGCCATCTCCCCTTCTGCTCTCGCAGCCTTACAAAGCAATGAAAATAACCACCAACAAAATCTAGATATATTTAAAAAGTTATGCCCCTGCCTCTCAGTTTGCCGGCTCTGGGACACAGACTTTGCAAAGAGCTTCCCTGGGTGCAAAGGTGCAGCGGGAGGGAAGCAAGGTGGGGAGACAAAACTTGGGCGGAAAGAAGAGGACATGAATTGAGAGCAAGAGTCACAGCAGAGGAGGGCTCACAAGAAGGGAAGACAATAAAAGCCAGGGAGGCAGAGATTAATGAGTGTTTCCCAAATATGATAATTCTGGACATCAACACATTAAATTTAATATCCTCATGGGCTACTGAGAAGGACTGCGTCTCTCTGACCCCACGCACAGAGGGGAGAGGCCCTGGCTGGCTTTGCAGGATCCAGGCACCTCCAGCCCACCCCATGGCACGTCTGCCTGAGCTTTTGTGTGCACAGGGGATATATTGCCTACTGCAGCATAGCTCCGAGCCTGTGCATTTGTGCCTCCTCTGCAGCAGCACATCCAGCTGTCAGCGGCTGAGCGCCCACGACACGTCCCCGAGGGCGGGCTGAGGACACAACAGCCTGTTTTGGGAAGGCGTCTGTCAACGAGCCCGCGTGCATCCCTGCCACCGTGTCGGCATGCCGGGACACCGCTGCGGCACGCACAGCCCCGCTGCGACCTCCAAGGAGATGCCAAATTGCATCCATTGCGCGTGGCTAAGCGGGCGTTAGGCTCCCGTGCTCCATCCGGACAGAGAGCAGCTGGGGGGAGGCTCAGCCCCGAAATCCCCGTGTTTAACGCCAACCCGACGCACAAGCCAGCCAGGGGTTTCTGGAGGGTTTAACTCTGCCACGGTCGGTGCCAGCATTTTGCACAAGCAAAGCATACGCAGTTGTGGTTTCTCAGGCACTGCTGGAGGGGCAAATCCTGCCCTTATTCTCACCCTAGACTTGAAGGCAATAGGACTGTTTTCCTGAGATACTTCAGGCTGGGTGCGTTGTTGCAACCCCCAGAGTTTGCTGGGTGTCCCTGGGCACCGTCCAGCCACTCTGCACCATAACCACATGTGCATCCAAGCCCTGCGCGAACCACGCTTGAGCTGCCACAGCCTGGCGTTGCCTGCTTTAGAAAAAGCTACCACAAAGCCCATGGGAAAGGGGACTCCTGCCCACTATGTCCACAGAAACCACTGAAGCAGACAGATCTGCTCTAGCAACCATCAGTGCACCCTGCTATGACCTCTTGGCTTGCAACCGTGTACTTCGCAGGTCTCGTCTCTGCCAGAGGCTACTCTGAGATAGACCCGTTGCTCCAGAGTCAGCCAGTTTGCCCACCACTGCAGTCCCTGTCAGCTCCCCACCAAGATTTGTGGGCTGTGCAGAATTGCTTTATTGACATTTAAAGGTCTTTGCCAACCTGGCCCCGCATATCTTTGTTACGGAGGACGGGATTTGCTTCACACCCAAGTCTGCTGCCTTAAAATTCAGAGTCAAGTCTAAGCTATTTTTGCCTTCTCAGCTGCTATGACAGTCACTGGCTCGGTGACAAGAAGCATGCCTGGGGCCCCATCACAGCCCCACGGGGTCTGCCACGGCCACCAAACCCTTACAGCACGGGGCATTGACGCAGCAGGCTCTGCCAGCACAACCAGCAGCAGAGAATTAAGCCAGTGTTTTCGTCAGGGTGCTGGACACATGCAGACAGGCGCCACGTGGTTTGGACAAGCAGCTACGGTGATGGCTGCAAACTGCCTCGTGTCCTCGGCTGGAGCGGGACACAACCAGGAGAGCTCCCAACCCAAAACAACCACGTGCGAGCATGAGGCAGGGAGAGCATGGAGAGGACGAGAGCCAAGGGCACGGGCGCTCCATCCCTGACAAGCCCTTACCAAACCAAGAACTGAGGGACAGACAGAAGGACGCACGGTACTTTAAAGCACAAACACAACATGGCAGGACATGGTCCATCGAGCCCCTGTTATGTTCAAGGGAACTCTGTGTTTGGGAAGGTGCAGGGAAAAGCCCGAGACTGAGGTATGCCTAGTAAAGACAGACTGCAGGCTTTAAGGGGGAAGGTAATTTGGGTGAGAGTGCTGATGAAATGATAGAGTTCACAACCCGATGGAAAGAAAGCCGCAGAATAAGGATAACAGACTTCAAAAGCCAGACTTCAGCAAATTCAGGAAGCTGGTAGATGGGGTCTCCTGGGAAAATAATCTAAGGTACAAAGAAGGGGAGAGCTGGCAGTTACTGAAAGAGACTATATTACATGCACAATAGCAGGCTATCCCCATGCAAAGGGAAGATAGGAAGCATAGTAAGAGGCTGCTATGGCTGAATCAGGAGCCATTCAATGACCTAGAAATAAAGAAGGAACCACAGGATAAAAAAAAAATACGGAAACAAGGGCTCATAACTAGGGATGGGTATAACAGAATTGCAATAGCATACAGGGATAAAGTCAGCAGCACTAACATGCAAAACAAGTTTCAATTAGCAAGGGACACGAGAGGAGAACAAAAAGGCTCTTGGATGCGTTCAAAGGAAGAGGGAAAGGAAGGTTAGGTCCATTACGAAGCAGGAGAGAGAAGCACGCAGCAGAGACCTTCACTGCCCTGTGTGATAGTATCTGTACAAAGAAAGGTATACGGTAAGCAGACACCTCCAAAATACGTGTTAACAGGGACCTGGGCATTCACACCAGAGCAGGGAGGGAGAGAAGAGGGTTAACAAAAAATAAGCTGGCAGAGATCGAGGAAGCTCTCCCGAGTGTGCTGAAATATCAGGCAGAATCATCCCTGAGCCACCAGCGCTGCTCTTTGGGAGCTTGCGGAGGCCAGCAGAAAGGGCAAGAAATCTTCATATCTTTAAGAAAAAATGCCAGGAGCTGTAGGCAATCAGCTCATCTTCAATCACCAGGAAGATACTAAAACAAACGACGAAACTATCACAGCTTGTAAGTCCCAGGAATTTAATAAAGTGAGAAAAAAAAACCCACAACCACCACCAACATGAGTTTGTCAAGAACAGATCATGTCAAACCAACCTAATTTCCACCTTGACAGGATAACTAGACTTGGTGGATAAGAGGAAAGCTGTAGACATGATATACCTTGACTTTAATAAGGCTTCTGATGCCAGTCCCACACGGCACCCTCCGAGGAAAGTTGAGGAAACACGGTCTGGATGTAATCGCTGAGGCTGGGGGCAGAGGGGAAGAAGGATAACAGCCTGTTGACAAAGCGCTCTCAAAAAGCTCTTATCTATTATTTACAACCAAGCTAGGAGGGCAACCTACAGTGGGATTCCTCTGGGGCCTGTCCCGAGCCCCGCTCTCTCCAACGTTTGCATTTAACAGCTTGCATTACGGATCCAGGAGCATGCTTATTAAAATTTGCAGATGATGCCAAGCTAGAGGGAGAGGGGCTGGGAGGGCTGCGAGGGTAGGACCAGAATCTCAAATCACCTCCGGAACGAGCAATAGGAAATCTGATATGGACAAGCGTGATGCGATACACTTAGGGAGGAAAAAATCAAATGCGCGTATAAAAACAAGGAAGACCGGCTAGGAAACCATGTGCAGAAGAGGACCAGGGTGTTACAGCAGACCACAAACTACAAAGGAATCAACCAGGCTACAAGAGATGACAAATCTTATGTTAACATGAGCGCTGCAAGAAGGACAAAGGAGAATTATTTTGCTCCACTTGGTTTAATTCAAGGCCTCAGCTGCAGTACTTCATCCCGATGCGGACGTCACGCTTTCAGAAAGCTAAAGGTTAAGTCACGGCGGCTAACACGTTAGCACCTACTCGCTGACCTGCGCTAACCGGCGACGTCTTCCTCCGCAGCACATCTGGCTCCGCCGAACCCGCAGGTGGAGGTTCCCTTTCTTTTCAGATCAATCTAAACTGCATTTGCCACAGTGCAAGATACACATCTCTAACTGATGCGATGCGATTGATTGCACGTCCAAGCCACGGAAGGGGTGGGGGGGGGTGAGTCCACGGAATAGCAATGAAATTGGTGAGAGATGCAGACAACTCTAGAGAAAGATGAAAGACGCTGGGGTTTGCTTTATCACTAAAATAAAAGATTGAGTAAGACATGACAACACTCTTCCCATACATAAATATCACATGAAGGAAGCAGTGAATAATTATTTGCCACAACCCTTCAAAGAGGCAGAAGAAGAAAACAGCCTAATTTGCTGCAGAGATGATTTTGGTTGGGTACTTGGAATGACTTTCATTCATGCTCATGAAACCCTTGCAGAGGGTCTCCAGGAAGCTACGCCACCTCCATCACCAAAGAGCAGCTCAGTTGCCCACGAAGGATGTCCCACATGTGCCCAACTCCTCTCCGGGGTGACATCAGCCGGGACCCCGCTTAGCCCTACAGTTTTGTAATCCTACAGAGGTTATTTGGCAGCAGACTAAGACGCAGCAAGCTTTCAGGTTTCACAGACTTACTGCAGCAGCCTAACAACGGACTGGACCACGAAACCACTTCCTCCCGCTGGCAGGCGACCGCTGTACTAGTAATCTCTGCAGCATCAATGAGATCTGTCTGCAAGCACCTGCTCACCAGTGGGACCAAGGGCTCCACCATCCAGACAGCGTGACCCCACAAATCACAGCAAGCCACACTCAGCACTTTTATTCTTTATTGTTACAGTTCAGACAGCTCCATTATTTATCCAGATTACTTATTCATGTTCTATTTCCAGGGACAACCCGCTTCGCTGGATAAAGTTATTATAGTCTCTCCTCCCTACTCGGCCCCAGCTCTTGTCCCCCTTTACATGGTACTTGGACAAGGTGCTACCGCTGTTCATGAAATAACATTGGCTTTGACTAGAGAGGCATCCCATCCGTCTTGGCCCATCACGGGTGACCATCCCGTTACTCGTTTGTCCCCTCTCTCACACCACTCAAGGGTTCTGACAAGGGGAGGATTGAAAACCCTCAGCCAAAAATGACAGCTAAGTCTCAGACACAGACTGACAGAAGCACTGAAAATTTCCTGAGGCAATTCAATCAGACCAGGTTTTCTGTCCATCTTTAGAAACTGAAGAAGCTAAACCAATTCAGACAAATATTACTCCTACCTGGAGAGACAGCAAGGGCTGGTCATTAAGAGCAGGGTGGCTGCTGGCTTGAATTCAATAGAGATATCCAACATATTTCCATATCCCTGAGCACGGCAGTGTTTTTATCACCCTCATTTTAAGCCTGCACCTCAAAGTAAAGATAGACTTTTATCCATTTTGCAAAGATGTGAAGGCTGAAAGGTTATTGTGGTGGGTCAGCACCTGTCTCCAAGCTGATTTAGATCCCACCATTTGCCCCAAGGCGACCAAGACCCCAGGTCAGACCTCTGGGCACAGCCCTACCTCCCAGACAAGCCCCCATCACCCAAGCTGAACAGGACCGGTGGCTCCTGAAGCCAGCCAGCTCCGTGAAACACATCCTCCCTCCCCTGGGGAGCTCAGTTTCCCTATCTGAAGTGCTGACATATTAAAGTTTCACCCCCTGTGAGAAAGCATTTAGAGAAGAAAAAGTATTTCTAAGAGCAAAATATGTCATTTCTAGAACTTGCGATTGCTCCTCTGCCAAGCCCCACGCGGATACTGCGCCTCCAGGTACCATCACCATCAGCTCAAACCCACATCTGCAACATCCGTCCTCTCCATCGTGCCTCCTCCCTATGGCACGTACAATTTCCCCAAGACCACATTGAGGTGGAAGGAATAAAAATAAATAAATAAAAAACACCTCAAAACAACCGAGTGAGTTCCCTTAACAAAATGCTTAACTCAAAGCTTAACTCATGTTAAGCAAAGGGAGGCTTCTCCAAGGAGCAATTACAATCAGAGCAGCAGCCTAACTAGGCTTCAGACAGCACTCCAGGCACACATTTCTGACTGTCAGACAGCACTCTGCAAGGTTTGCACCCTATTGCAATGGGTGCTGAGCACCTCCGAGCACGCACAGCATATTTTAGGTTGCTGCCAGCTTCAGCAAGAACTGAAAATATTAAATACCCGAGCCAGCAGCACTCTCAACCTAGAATATCAGGTGCAACAATTCTTAGTGACTTGCTCAGTATTTCACCATTCTTGCAAAAAAAAAAAAATAAAATAAAATAGAAAAACAGGACAAAGGCAAGAACTCCAATTGACCCTGTGTGTTCATCTCTCCTCTCTGGCTTAATCATACATATCCACACTGGCATGACCCATGCACATCACAGACCTCCTACCAAACACATCAACACCACCACCAAGGCATTTCATGACCTACAAGCAGACATCTCTTTCCAGGTCACTTCAAGAGAGCTACAACAAGCGTGAAGTCCCAAGGAATCACATGCTGAGCGCATAAATACTCCCAGCTCCAACTTCCAGCCTCTTCTCTGAGCCGTCCTTTGAGGTGCAGAACAGCGGCAGTGGCTGAGAGATGCTCTAATCAGTGCATCTAATTTCAAACAGCGTAAGGACCATGTTATGCCTCGGGATAAACGTGAAAGGCTGCCATTGAAGTGAAAGAGAGGTACGCACTTCAGAAGCTAGAACTTGGCCTTAAAAAAAAAGTCACTAAAACTAAAATATTAAAGTGCATTTAAAAAAACATAATAAGGCAGATTAACAATCAAACAGAGCGGCTTGCTGGAGACTGATAAGTGTGGAGGATTCCGGGGCAGACACCATTACTGAAAGAAGGCCAAAAAGGCCTTGTTTAGAGTAAAAATGGCTTTTGATCCAAAATACAGCATGGAAATTCATTTTTTCTCATGCATTTTCCATGACAGGAACAGCCCAATCAGGCTTGTTTTAAGCAGCAATACTGAAGCTCCCACCTGGAGTGTTTTGCACTGGGATGGATGGGAAATTGCCCAGTGACTCAGAGGCCCCCTCCCTCTCATAGATATTCAAAGCACTTTTGATTCATTCAGACAATTACTTGACCCAGCCTGGTCCCAACTTTCCGAACCACGCAGCAGAGGAGCTGCAAAAGTCCTGCTCCCTCGCCAATCCTGCTAGAATCGGGTCTCGATTTTATCTGCTCATTAAAACGTCCATGCAGGAGACACCTTTCACCTCTTAGCACTGTCCTAAAAAGCACAGAAGTCATCGGGAGGAGTTAGCTTTGGGGATGTGCTGGGAGGGACGGCGCGCAGAAGGACTAGGAGCACGGCAGGAGCTCAGCGCTTTTCTTCAAAGATATTCTCAGTGTCTTACTCAGCGATTCAGACTGAGGAATCGATAGAGGTTTTGACACCCATCAAGCTTCAGCATGCCTACAGGCTAGCAAGGAGCAACCCAGGGCCACCTCCGCCAAGACCCCTCTTGCAAGGCGAAGCAATCCCTTCGCCTCCTGCCTTTGCAAAGATCCTCCTGCACTGGGGAGCTCGGCAGTTTCAGTTCCCCGAGACTGGTGGGCTGAGCTTATTCCCAACTCATTCAATGACTGAATTTTGCCTGCTTTAGGGTAGAGAATAAGGTGGCATTTCTTCTCTCTAGACCTTGGAAGCTTGTACGATAACCATCTTATAAAGAAGGGGCCGATCGCTCACGTTCAGTCCAAATTTCACATGTATTAGCCCAAAACACGGCTCAGGTCTATTCAATCCCTAAAGTCTCCGTACAGCTCACGGGACACCTCCTTCACCTGCACCGAACCCCTTAAGGTGTCAAAACCAGCATGTGAACAGCCACGGGAAGGTGCTCACAGTGACGAGCACACCCGGGGCTCAGCGGTCCAAGGAAACGGGGTGGGAGGTGTTTCTCCCAGGGTCCCATCCTCAAAGGGAAGAAGAGCGACTCCCACATGCTAACTACAGTCAGGGCCCCAGCTGCATTCTCCCAGCTCAGTCCGAGCGGCTTCGCCTGGGGGATCTGCAGCTGATCCCCCTCCCCAGCCCGCTTTCATGTTCAGGCAGCGCTTGGCTCCCTCAAAACGTGGGGATGTTCAAGCCTTGTTACTTCAGCTCGGGTCAGGGAGACTGAAAACATAAGTGTATAATCCTTTCACAAGTTAATTAAAGTACCCATCCATCCTTCATTCAAACCATTAGCCATGGGTTTTTACAATTAATTATTTGGAACCAAATCAAACAAACAAACAGAAGACGACACAGAAAGAAGAGGGAAAGCAAAGCAGAGACAGGGCACTCCTGTGGCGGGGCATTAGCAAGGCTCCTCCATGCCTCCCAAAGCAAGCCACAAACCCTTTTTAGCCAGCACAAGGGTGTGTTGGAGGTGGGGGTCCTGGCTCAAGTTTGGGTGCTATGTCGAGCTCCTTCTGTGACCTTGGAAAACCTCTTCATTTCTCCTCACTTTACTGCCAGCCCCTCATGCCGTGACCCACTGCTGCACGCCGTACCCTCCCTTTGCCCCTGGCAGACCCTGAAGTGGAAATAAACTACAAAAATGATTTACAGACCACGAGGACTCTTTGGTGAGGTCTCGGTAGGTTGGGGCGCTTGGGTGAACTGGAGCCAGCGCTTCCCCACTGCCCGAGGGCTTGCAAAACCATCTGCAAGACCTCAAACGAGCCAAGAACAGAGCGGAGGAGCCTTTCCACCTGCATGGATAGCCCGGGAAGGGCTCGCGAATATTGCAAGGAGGGCAAGCAGCTCTCCTCCTCGCTTGGGTGGAGGCTGGGTCCCCAGCTGAAGCTCTCTGGCCTAGCTTATCGCCTGTCTTCCATGATCTCTCTCCTTTTGAATGCTTCATTTCAGCACAGGTATGCAAGGGGACAAGGGGAGGTGGGGAACAGGGAGCCATCCTTCCTTTTCTCAGCTTTTTTTCCTTGCATTTCCTTCGCTCTCATTTGCTGTCTCAGCTATACTCTGGCTCTTATCCCCAACCTCCCTCTCCTCCATGCCCTCCCTACTCCCCATCAAGACAAGGTTTAATGTCTTTCCATCTCTTCCCTCTTCCCGGGCAAATTGCAGCGAGCCTGCCGGCTGCTCGGGTGGAACACGCTGTTTTATATGCACCATAAAAGGAGAGAACTCTGTAAACAATATTATTTTTAATAAAATCCTAGGCTTTGGCAGGCCAGCTGCTTTTGTGTCTGTCTTAATTTAATCAGACGATCAGCTCTCTCAAGCAGCAAGAGGGAATGAAAAGCATTAGCAAGGAATCAAGGAACTGGTGAGGAAGAGACACGATTTCCATCAAGTGCTTTCTGGCCCAGTGTGTTGCTATGCGAGCAGGACCAAGTTTTCGGGGAAACAGATTCCCAGCCTGGTTCATCCGAAAACAACTTTATCAAGGCGCAGGAAGGACACGAGCACATCTAGGCGTATAACACTCATCCTACAGTGCTTGAAAAAGAGCCATACAGCTGGCATGGGCGATGAACAAACCCAGGCTTAATGATATTTTCAGTTAGAGCAGATCACTGTGGCTCTCCCCAGGCACACTGGCAGGTCTCTGCCATACCCCACACTTCCCAGGATGGGAATCCAGCCTGGTTCTGTGGCCCCCCGTGCTTGCACCTAGGTACAGCCACCCAAAACAGCATCCGTCAGCTCCCTGTCCACGGTCAAACCCCAAACCACACTGAGCAGCGGTAGCACGCCCCGTTTGTCACATCAAATTTCAAAATTAAATAAATACAATGATAGCATTAAGGATGAAATACTACATTCTGAAAATATATCCCCGAAGGTCCAGCCAAGGCTACGGCATCTGTCAGCAGGGGAAGCGCCTTCTCCAAGGAGTGGCAGAGAGGAGATGAGGCTGGTGGCTGGACCGAGGAGAGAGAGAGGGAAGCCCCGAGCATCCCTTGGCACGCAGCATCGCAAGCAGCAGCTGAGTTTGAAAGGTGTCACTTACAGGCAGCACAAGCCTGGCAAAAGCAGCTGATTTTGTGACACTCCTGTTCTTCAAGACCAAGCAACAGCCAGCGAGCATCTGCCATGCACAGACAACTCCCTTCTTGCACCAAGCCCTCGTAAGAGGCTTCACTGCCAGCAGGCTCAAAACCTGGCCGTGACGTCCTCTGAGCCTAAAACACTGCAGATGTGATCACTGCCTCCTTCTCCTAGCTCTTTTTTCTGCAGCTAGGGCAGCTGGGAGCAGAGACCAGGACTCCCTGGCTTGGAAGCCATCAAGGGTTCCTCTGCTTCCACTCAAAGCCAGAAATCCTCCAGAATAGAGATCCTCAAAAATATGAAATAATAATCACTAATTGCAGACACAAAGTAAACAAATTAATTGATATTTACTTGTTTACCCAGTTACAAAAAATGTTAATCACTTAGCATGTATTTTTAAGATATTAAACTGTGCTAAGGCGCAGCCATAAATATCACCAGTAAAGCAAATATGGTGCTCGGCACTGCAAAGGAATTAAAATTAGTATTTAATTACAAGAAATCGCTCGAAGTTCTTTTGCTACCATTAATCACTTTCAATTATGAATGTAATTATAAGTCGTCTTTTCCTCTTTGGGTGGTCGCTGCTGGGACCTGAATCGGTGACCCTCTGCTCCACGAGAGAGCACCCCACTTCGCTCGCCAAATGACAGCTCCTCACCGACTGTGCTAACGGGACCGATCAATTAGTGCCTTTACGGAGCTCCTAAGCGCCAAGGGCATGCGAACAGGGAGAGGGTGAGGAGGAAGACTGAGTTACTTCATCCCCTTCGCTTGCACTGATTTTTACACCATCCGCCCACCAGCAGCACGAGAACAGAATCAGGGCTACCGAGATAGATAAATTGGTGTGAAAAATAGTCCATTCTCAAATCATTAAAGGCCAAGACGATAATGTTATCTCTTGCTACAAGGCAAATCAAAGCCTAGAGAGTTCCTTCCCTGCAACACGAAGCTTTTCAGTGAGGGCACGTGGCAGCTCAACTCCGTGCAGGCACAAGAGCACGTTAGAGGGCACAGCCAAAACTTGCGCCCTCCACCCCTTGGCTTTACTCTCCCCGAGTCCTCGCCTTCTCTTGGGCAGGCAGTTATGAGCCAAACTGGCTCTACCTGGGTTGCACTATGGCCAGCATCACCTCTAGGCAGTACAAGATGGAGCATGCTCGCTGTGGAGGCAATTTTCAGCTACGGATCGGTTCCCAGGGGTCTCTGCAGAGGGAGTCTAAAACACGTAATGTAGAGAAGCAAACCTATTGGCAGCAAGCTCTGATTTTCTTTTTTTTTTTTATGCAGGGGGTGGCACTTTCCTTCCAGGGAATGTACAAATAAAAAAAAAAAGCTGAAACCTTCTGCTCAGTGCTGACCCTCCGTCATTGGTTCAGACTTTGCTCAAGGAGTTTGGGATGGTGGAGCTCAAGCCCTGACCGCAGGCGGTCAATGGAAATAAATCCATGCATCAAACTGGACAAAGGCTGCTGCTGGCAGAGCATCTCCAATCTGGGACACCAGGGCCCTGATAACCGTAACAGTTCCCCACGTATCGCTGCCTTGATGGGCTCCCCAAGCCCATTGAGCCTCACAGCCTGCTTCTGGCGTTCCATGGTACCAAAGACGACCAAAACACGGAAAATCATATGGAAACGTTCCCTTTTGGTTCCCTTGGTACTGCCGCACAGGGAATGTGATTAGACTGTCCTTATCTTGGTGGGAACAGTTGTTAGCAATAATGAAATCATCTAGTCCTTTCCTTTTTGAAATCCAGCCACATCCTTTGGCTCCAGGAAATAGGGGCAGTGACATGTGCTGTTTTCATAAAAAGCCACAAGACAACATATTTCATTGCAATAAATTCTCTTCCCTCCAGCGAAGGGCAGATGAGAGAGATTTCAAGGACGAGAAGTTTCAACCAAAAGAAGGGGCTGAGCGGGACTTCTGCCATTCTGACACTTCTCATGAAGCTGGCTCTTCACAGTCTGAAAAAGGTTGGATGATGACACCACTTGTTGCTTTCTTCTCTCTCCACGCTTGCTCCTTCTGTCTCAGCTCCTCCCATGATAACAGGAATCGCCCGTTGAATTTCCACGCCAACATGAAATCCAACACGATGACTCTCTGCAGGGAAAGCCCTGCCTCTGGAGGATGGCCACTCCTCTCCCCACCTTGGCTGAGAGTCCAGAGAGGACTCAAGCCAAAAGCTCCATGTGTTTCTCCCAACAGAAGCTCGTAGACAGCTTGGAGTTGGGAAAACGCTTGCTAGGTTGGTAAATCTAGCCAAACTGCATGCTTCGTCCTCACCTCGGCCTCCCTGGGCTCTTTCGCCACTTGGTTTCGGATGCAGACCAAGACCCAAATTCCCTTCTAGGCGCTCCTCTCTGCCGAAGGTCAACCCAGCATCCCTGAGGACTTGGGCATCCCAGCGAGCGCCTTGCCACCTGGGCAGACGACACGCATCGCAACTTAGCACCTGAATTAACCAGGCGCCGTCCCCCTGTGCCATGCTGTGCTGCCTCCTAATTAGCCGGCTGCATTTTGCCGTCCTCCCGTTACTCGGCTGAGTCTCCCCTTCCCTCTGCTCCTCGCTTATTCTGTTCACTGAACTAATTGCTGAGCGCCTGCACCCTGGGTGTCTGCTGCTGTTGGAGAAGATTAGTATTTTTACAGAGGGGGAAAAAAGATTAAAAAAAAGATTGTGTTTTTTAAAGCAGATGAAAGGAGAGCCCAAGGAGATGTGCATTTGACTCTCAAACACGCTCCTTCAAGTCTCCCTCAGCAGTACTTAAAGGCGTTTCCAAAGCAAGACTTTATGAATGCTAAATGAACTCGGCGCCTTGTTCCTCTGCCACAAGAAAGGAAAAAAAACTTATCTTTTATATACAATATTTCCTTTATGGCTGACACCGTGCATCATGCATTGCTATAACCAGCCCCACTTCAGACACGAACGCTGACCTTCACAAAGTCACAGAGAGACCGCTGCCTCACCGGGCTGGAGCAGCAACACTGCTGGGCACGGGTCAAGGATCCCGGCTGGATCCAAGTAGCCCCGTATCGTTTCACCTGCTGCTTTCCAGAAAGGGCAGGGTGAGAACACCACAAATGACGAAAAGTTGAAAGTCTTGCTTTCAATTGCTGTGATCTTGGATGCCCCGGCCAAACCTGGGACGTTGGTGGAGAAGTATCACCTTCCAAGAAGGCTTTCTCAGGCTGCAGCTCAGACAAGAGGGATGCAAGGTTGGGCAGGGGAACGATGAACCAGGGGGGAAACAGCAACAGCCCAGCAAGCCAGAAGGACAAGGGAGAAAACGCACCGCTGGCCATCCAGCGCCACAAACCATCTGTACCACCACCTCTGCTTCTCCGAGGGATGCTGGTGCTGGATGCTGGTTCGGGTACCCAGCACCCAAACTCTCCCCCACTTCAGAAAGGGCAAGCAACGAGCTCACCGAGGCATTCGGCATCCGAGCACCTTTGGCCATCCGGGTCATTTGGTCAAGGCAACACAACGCTCTTGCAAACGGAGCCAAGAGCACAATGCAGTGCCAAGATTGCCCGCTGCCCTCGCTGCAAGCCTGCTCCCGAGCTCAGGCTCGCCCTTACTGAGGATTTTCAGCAGGATCACTACCTTTCCTTACTTGTGAAACTTCTCACAAAACACTCTGGGCAGAAGGCAGTCCACGCTCTTGAGAAAACACCCACCCAAAGGAAGTCTTGGGAGATTTAATTAGCTGCTGTTTGAGCTTGTTAGGTGCTATATAATTGCTAAATATTATTATTATTATCATCTCTGCAGGTACAGCAGTTTGTTAGGATAACGACAGTGATTGACATTTCCCTGGCATCTTTCATCCCAATCAGAACCCATATTACTCTATTATAAAACACTGTCCTGTCTTGATTCTCCATATGTCTCCAAACTGTCAACAGGATCATAGCTGGCTCTGCATTGCCAAGAGGCGTAAAGGCACGAAGTGGCTCGTGCAAGTTCACTGGATGGGATCAAAAGCCGAGCAAGAACCAGCTCAACTTTGTGCTCAAGAACACAAGTTGCACAGGTATACATATGGTGGAGAGACATATGGGCTCCAGTTCAACATCGACATGGAACAAAGCTGCAAGAAGCGGTCCCGTAAGCCAGCACAGCACTCAAAAACCTCCCTAGTCCATCCTCACCCCCCTCTCCAGGCAGGCAGCAGTGGGTACCACAACCCAACCACCACTTTGAAACATATATTCCAGAGACAGCAAAGCAGAGGGGCCACCAAGTGATTAATTGGAGACTATCAGTTTGGGATAGGTCTCTAAATTCTCATTAAGTCAGGTGCTGAGGCATCGCACATTAATCCAGAACATTTCCCCTTCGGCCCAAACAAATAAATAACTCTTGTATAATTCAGGGAGAATTGGGTGGAGCCATCTCTCCCCCTCTCTCTGTCTCTTTCCAAGTAACCAGTGAATAAAACATCGCCCGCAAATCTATTAGGCTAATTTTAAATCCTGACAATTTAGCAGCACTTCAGCGAGATAAGAGCCATTTATTAAAAGCCACAGTTCATTAAGCCAAATGCTGCTGGCGTATTTACTCAGAGAAACGGGGCTGGGCTGGGCTTGGCTCTCACCAAGACCAGAAGTCCCCAAAGGAGCAGGAGCGGTCTGGTTTCATCCAAAAAGAGGGGCCAGCACAAACCTTCACCCACCCCAAGCCTACGTGCGCTGCCTCCCACCAAAGGGGCTGCATGTCGGGGCTGCCTCACCCCATCTCGCTGAGCGAAGGAGATCACGAAGCAAGAATCACAGGATGCTTTGCAGGTTTATTACCCAGGGCCATAAAAAGTCTCTCCAGGAGCTCTGTCAGAGAAGCAGCTCACACGACTCCATGCACCGCAGCGCAGCAAGCCTCCGCTGCAAAGCCGTGCACCACCACCACACCGGGGACCCCTCCCGAAAGGATCAAAACCAGAATCCGGATCGGACACGCACCGCTTCGGACCCGTTCCGTTAATGGCGAGCACAGATTGACTTCAGACAGGGGACGATTACTTCTGACAGCAAGCCAAGAGAGGGCTATTTAAGAAGAGCTGTTGCTTGCCAAAAGCTACCAGATTGCACCCGGAGCTTTCCTTCCTCCAAGCTGCTGCCTGACGTCTCTGCTAAGCCCCCTCTGCTGTGCCGTCGCATCGGCTCCCGGAGGATGTGGGGCTGTGACGATGACAGCAAGTGCTCTGGGACACGGGGAAAGGGCTGGGGGTTTCCCACTTCCAGGGCGGCAGCAGGGAAGAGAAGGAGAAGGACCCACCACTGCGAGCAGCCCTGCTCTCTGGGAACCGGGATTTTTGTTAACCTTCACGAGGGACGAGTGTGGCGCTCCACCCAAACCAAGATGCCGAGGGGATCTAACAACCACAACCCTGTAAAACCAAGCTATGCGTGAGCCCACCTTATGTCAAAGCAAGTTTACCCAGCAAAGACGTGCCCGAGCAGAACCTGGCAGAGCACACGTGGCCCTTTCAAGCTCTGCACCAACATCGATGAGCTTATTCCCCTCCGGGAACTGCTCGCTGCACGGCTCCCAGCAGCGCGTGGGTCTCTGCAGGTAGGGAGTGATCACGAGGGGCTCGGTGGTACCCGAGAGATGGAGCCAGGAGGGAGGGAGCTGTGCCAGCATCACTGCGAGGAGCAGGCAGCAGAGGGCAGTGAAGAAATCCCATCTCACAGAGTTTGTGAGTGTAATTCATTCCAGCGGGAGACATCCAAAGAGACTTTATCAAGTGCAATTGTCCCACTGCGCCTTTCACCTGCACACACTTGCAAGACAGTCTGGAGTCACTACAGAGTCTCCCTTTACAGTCAAAGCTGAAAGGAGCATTATAAAGGTGAATTAACATTTAAAAAGAATGTAAAAAACCCAGAACTGTTCTAATGATGATTAATGGGAAGCTATAAGGGAGGCCGTGACCTCCTAGTGTCATTAAATGGATTGGCAGGTTTCTGAGCATTAATTATAAATAGCCACAGGAGTTCGAGTGCTTAGCAGAATGATGATAAATCCATGACACAGGTGGAGGGACAAGGAGTCAGGAGCACCGGGGAACACGTGCCTGCGCGTGCACGCACACAGCTCAGCGTGCAAGGAAATACGGGTTTACACGCGTTACGTGCGGGAGAGAGACGGAAAGCAAAAGAAGTGGGAACGAGTCCGTCCGAGCATGCTTCTGTGTTTCGGTGAATGCGAGGATGGAGAGAGAGAGAGAGAGAGAAAGAAATGGGTAAATGATAAATTAGGCTCTGCCAGTCAATCACATTTTCTAAATGTTTTATATCCCAAAAGCTATAAAAGCAATATTCCTTTCTGGCCTTATTGGAGCCATTTCTGTAAGGCAATCACATCTGTTTCCTCGGGGATTTGAGCTGAACTGTGCCTTGGCTTTTCCCCCCCCTCTTTTTTTTTCCTCCCCTCCCCTTTATATTTACTCTCTAGCCTGCTACCAAAGAAGGGTCAGAGCATGCATACAAATAGGGAGGAGGAGTGAAAAACAAACAACCCCAAACAGCGGCCAGCCTTGATGAACAGACAAAAAGTGGCTTCAAACTTCTTCAGATTCCCCAGCCCATTAGCAAAGCAACGGCTGCAATAATCAGGGGCCTGGATTTTCAATCAGTCAGCTCTTACAGTTCATGTTTCCATCGTTTTAATGTGCATTATTCCACAATTGCATTGATATTACGGAGATCTGCATCCCGGGGCACTGCTGTGCGGTACCTCGGACGCGCTGATCCACCCAGCCTGCCTGGGATTTGCAGCGCCGTACCAACGGCATCGCCGCGCTGCTCTTGGAGAGACGCTCACCGATAAAAGCCCAAATCCCTTTCTGAATACCACGGGGACCCAGAGCCGCAGCCACAAACGTACGTTTGCTCCATAAGGCTGGAGGCGAGTTTTTCCAGGCGTATGAAAACAGAAGTTCATTGCAAAGAGAGTATCAGCAAACTGTCAGAGCCCTGGGATCATGGTTCTGAATAAACACAGAGGATGAATGGAGTGAGAACCTCAGGCTCATTAATGAGCTCTCCCAGTGAATCGCATCGACTGCAGAGGGTGAAGGCCTCTCTCGCTGCCAGCGAAGAGAACAAAAGGCTCCGGGTGAGATGCCAGAGGGGCAGCCCTGTGCCTGGGTGCCCAGAATCGCCCCCCCTTAGCACTCAAGAGGGAGCCTGGAGGCTCCCAGACCCAGCGCGGCTCTCTGCATCGGCAGCCACATGCCATCGCCTAGCCCGGGACAGCAGCCCCAGTATCCAGCCGCGGGGCGGTTCCATTGGGGTTGGGATCCCTATTTCCTCCGGCACATCTGCAAACTGCTGGTTCAGCTTCTGCCTGCTCTGTGGGGAAGGAAAAGCAGAAGCCACAAGCACCTCCACTGAAATTAAAAATATTCCTGTTTCTATTTAGATTTAAGTATCATTACCTTGCTGGGCTCTTCCAGGGGAAGCATTATTTCAACTGATTGGAAAACGGTGGCGAAGGAACAGGTCCTCCATACAATTTTCTTCATATCCTATTAGTTGCAATACAATTACAGTGAATACATCAATTCTTAGTCCCAGCAGCTCCTGGAAAGAGCCACCTATTAAAAGCTGGCTTATTAATGGAATTGTACATCCAGGATTAATCGGGCCGCATTGGCCATTTCCATTTCTCACTCCACGAGTGCTTTTGTTTGCTTAATAGGCTGAAGTAACTTGAGAATGACACAACTTAGAGCTTCCCCCATTTGCTGTGCATATCGCCAGCAAATTTAATATCACTTTCCTTTCCGGTGCTGCTCCGGGATAAAACCTGGCGCATGCCATCAGGGAAATCCATGCAGCAGGGCGGGGACGGGGGGAGAAGGGGCTTTCTGCCTTCGGCAGAGTCAGCAAGGGGAGACCCCTAATTGACCTAAGGCTTTAAAGCCCACGGGAATTTGCAATACCAAAAATAACTGCCAAAGCGAGCGGGCTGGACGAGAGCCAGCCTACCACTGCAATATCATCTCACGAGCGCTTTCAAAGCCTCCAGCCGCCCCCAGCCAGGCGTGGGGGGCCCCCTCCAGCAGCCCTCCCCTGGAAGCCCCACCAGATCACGACCGTGGGACACCAGCCCCATTCCCAGGCACCGTCCCCGCAGCTCCAAGCAAGGACCGCTGTCTCCCAGCGCAGATATTCCTGTGGCAGCAAAGTCAATGCATGTTGAAGCATGGTAATATAGTATGACTTTTCCCTTTAATGGAATTTTTCTAGCCCACTAGGAAAAAAAAGACTCCATTAGCCATACTACAAAGGCTCCTACTTATTAGTATTTTAGAACAGCGGCAAAAACATTTCTTGAATCTAATTATTGCTGACAAATATGAAAATTGAAATCAAAGTTAAATTTTCAGCTACAGTGCCTCGTACGGCAGCAGCTCGCCGGCTCCCAACTATTGCATCAACACATTTATTCTGCTGAGAAGGCTGCGGAGACTGGGCCCCCCCACCCTACCCCTCCATCTTCGGAGGCATTAACTCTGACATATTCATCTCAACAGCCGGGGCCGCGTAACTAACTTCATGTTTACCAGTCGCACGCAGCCGACAGATCGGAGCGAAGCTTGCAGAGGCTGAAAAAGGGAATAGGGATTTTTTTTTATATATATTTGTTTATTTATTTATTTCCAACTTTGCTCTCTCCCACCCCCTTCCAACCTGATCTCAAAAAGGAGTCGCTGGGTGATTCTGAATTCCTCAAGATAGAGGATCTGGAAGGGAGGGGAGAGTGGAAATGGGGGAAAAGCCTTGTCAACATATTTCCTTTCTCCTGCCTCCCCCCAACATACTGTAAAAATCAATCCCCTTTGTCATTTTGCTCTGCTTGTGTGAATGTTTAATGGCTGTCGAGGGAGATAATGATTGCTGCTAGGAAATTCATTTCAGATTTGCTATTTATAAAGTACTTGGTGCTCAGGTGGGAAATTAACATAAGGAAGGGGGAAAGGGACCGAACCAGGGAAAAAAAACGCAGCGGGAGAGGAAGGATGAGATGCTGCGGGGCTGGCTGGAAGGGGCCGGCACCCCAGAGAGGATTTGCATCTGTTCCCACTTCTCCTGGGACAGAGGGAAAAGGCTTGCACATGGTGGGGACAGCCACGCTGGGGACAAACAGGGGGACCCCCAGCCCCTTCCCGGCGCACACCCATGTGCGCCAGGGATACAGAGCCGGGGTTATCAGCCAAGCGGCTGGTGGCTTTTGCAGCCAGTGATGCTCCTTGCACACCATCAGCCAAAAAAGCCTCACCAACACCACTACCACCAATGGTTTGCACCCTGGCTCCCTCTCCAGCCACCCACCGCGGACCCTCGCCCCTCTGGATGAACCGCAAACCTCCTTCGAGTCCCCCGTCGCTGCAAAGCCCGACAACCTGTTGCCACGTGTTTTGAGTTTTTGAATCCCAGGGGAATTCCCGGCTGCGATGCAGCCGGATCCCCGCACAGCCAGCATACCCACGCTGCCATTGAGTTGCTAATTCCTTGTCTCAGAAGTTGCTTTTCACTTTCTGATTTTTCAATAATAGGCTTGGTATGAATCCCTTAAGCTTCTGAAATAAGCTGAAAACCGCTTTTCCAGCCATTTACATAAACACAACCGGATCAGAAGGAATAATCATAGTTTATGCATTATTTTGGGGCTTTGGAGCTGGCTCTAATGTGATGTCAGGTTTTGAAGCCCAAAACGTACAATGGGAAGCGTTGACGTGCAGGAAAGCGGCACAAAAAGTAAACAATAAATAATACAAATTTTTAAACGTTCTCTTCAATGACAAGGTGGCTTTGGCTCTGCCGCTACCCCAGCCTCTAATGGATCCCGCTCCCCACCAGCCTTGTTCCAGAAAGGGCTTCATCATTAAGAGAGATGTCACTCACGCTAAAGCCAAATTCCCCTCTTGCCAACCAGCTCTGCCACTCTCCCGTGCCTTGGCCCGCTATCAAAAACCCCGGCGTGGGCTTTGGGGATTGACTTTGCAAAAAGAAAAAGTCTAATGCAGGCGCCCTCAGATCTATAAATACCATCTGTCCTGCAGAAAGGGGACAAAGCTAGAAAACAGCCAAACCAACCCAGGAACTTAGTGCTATTCACCAGATAACTCCTACAAAACGGGGGGGAAACACCCACTTAAAACGGCGAGATAATATTACGGTATTAATGAACCTTGCTTCGCTTCAAGCGCTTGTCACGCTTCCAATGAGGCAGGTCAGATTTGGCTTTCAAACCAGTTCTTTAAATCAAGAACGGCGTTTCTGGCAAAATCAAAACATTAGCAGAGGATCTGTTGTGAAGAAATAACAATTAAAGAAGAGTAACGAGGCTCGAGACTCCAGGCTCTTTTGATACTGCTGGAACGCAGCCTTAGGATCTCTTTTTTTGTTTGAAATCACTTCACTACTTTGTACATAAAGCTTCCGCAAGCTCCGAACCAGAACAAAAATACTTCAAAATCAATCCCTATTTTTCCCAGAATTTACTTTCACTGGGAATTTGTGATTGTTCTATTTTATTCCTCTTTGGAATAAATAAAAAACCCCGCTCTGCTGTGTTTCTAATATTACACAGTTTCCTGTGGCATTTTCTACTTCTTAGCAGCTGCTGTCTCCCATGGCGAGTCACGGGAGGACGCAAACCAGCCACGCAGAGTATCACAAGCTCCTTTCCAAGGTAAATCAGGGTTTCCCTGTGCTCAGGGATGTACAATTGCGTAGTGGGGGGAAAAAAAAACCCGTTTTAAGGTAAATCCAGGTTAGCTAGAGCAGACGCAAGAGGGGAAAGATGGCTTATGGAGCCAGGGCCAGGCGAGGAAAGGGAAGGACCATGCAATGAGGCCGAATGGCTGCAGGACGAGCAAAGGATGCAAACTCGGGACCCACGTCCCAGTCCAGGACCTCCAGGCTCCCCGCATCTTTTTCTGCTCCTTTCCATCAAACCCCTGCTGAGCGCCTGCCCCTGTCCTCCCTGCAAGCCAGACCCACCACAGCTCCAAAAGTAAGCGCTTGGCATGAGCCATAGCTCGCTAGCTATACAGAGGTGCCCTCGTGCAAGGTGCTAAGCACCCTTGCACCCCACTGATGCTGGCGTCCACCCACCTCCAGAAGGGCCTCAGTGCTGCGCCGTGACTTTTTAGCCTGGCAGCAGCTGCATGGCTCTGCCCCCGTCCCCCCCGTGGGAAGGCGGAGGATGCCGCGCCAGCTTCCATCACCGCCTCCCCAGTGCTTTAAAGGAAATGCTCCAACCACCGGTAATTTATGCACGTTGGGTCCCCGGGATCCTGGCTTCCCCCCACGGCTGCTACAAAGCATTTCGGAGCCGCGGCTCTTCGGCTGCATGAAGCCCTGCTCAGAGGGCCTTTTTCGGCTCCCCCTGATTAGTAAGCGAAGCGTGTACGAGGTGGAGGAGTCTGAGGAAGGGAAAGCGGAGGGGGGAGGATGCCAAGAACCGAACACTGTCTTTAGTGGGAACAGTCAACGGGACATGGGGGTCAAGGGGTCAATTAATTTACAACAGCTTTCAGCATTGGACATATTAACTGTAAGCGCATCAAAAATCCATGATATCCTTCTTGGCGGGAGATAACAGAGCATGGTGAAGGCAGCACCTCTGATTTATTATTAACCCAGAGCAAGGTGCGTGCTTCTGGAAGGAGGAAGGAGGTGGCTAGCTCCTCCGGGCTAGCAGCCACAGCTCCAAACGTGCTGGGAGCACGGGGTGGGCAATGCCTAGAGGATGTACCAGCACCCAGAAAAGGGCTGGAGGCCCCTGGGGTTAGGGTGCCCCAGGTGGGATCAGGGTCCCCCAGGAGATGCGGTGACAAAGAGCTCATCCTTTGCAAGTTGGTTCCCCCCTCCCCTCCAAAAAAATCAGCTAAAGGCATGGAAAAACCCATGTGTGGAGGTGCAGGATGCTGGCTGAGGATGGGAGATAGCAATATGGCTTGGGCTTCCACTACAGAATCCCGAAATCTGGCACTTTACTCATTTTGGCCCCTATTTGAAACCAAGAGCTCAACTCCAAGTCCAAGTTGCAGCTCCAAGGCAGCTGCAAGCCTTTGCCATGAACATCTGAGGCGGATCGTGTTTGGGTCCCACTGAGTCTAATGGGAGATTTGCCACCGCACATCAAAGAAGCACTACAAGTAACACTGAAAAAAAACCAACCAAACATATTTACCTTCTTTAAAGCTCTGCTCTAGCAAGGCATCCCTTCAACTGGGGAACAAGCAAAGAAAATTTTGCCCTTTCCTGACACTATTGACATTTGGGAAGGAAAGACAGATGCAAGAGAGGGGTTTTTTTCCTGATCCCCATGGCCAGGAAGATAATCCCCACACGGTGCTTCGCAGGCTGCAGAGGAAGGCTGGAGCCCACCTTCGCCATCTGACTGCAGGTTGCCTGGGAAGCAGGCTGGTGAGGTCTCCCCCTCCGCCCAGGTTTTATCACAGAAAACGGCAAGCCCTGCTTGCTAACTTGACCTAGATCTGTCAACTGATCAATTTTTTTCCCCCATAGGGGAAAAAAAATAAAATGGGGGGGGATCACAAACATGGATATTTTTAAACAAAAGCAGCAAGAAAAATACTTGCAGCAGACACTTCCAGTATTGAACACACTCATCTCATGCACAAGGCAGGGTTGGCACAACAGGAAGACTGAAAAGGCATAAGCCAGGGTTACTATGATGGTCAAAATGCCTACATGGGTAAAGAAAAAGTAGTTCCTGCTAAGCACTAGGTCGTCCCCAAACCGGTTGCAGCCTCCAGAGCATCCAGCACCACCAAGTCTTGTGAAGAGGGATGGTCCCTATGATGCTTCAGAAGTTTAGAGAGAAAGAAGTCATTACCCCGCTCTGCTCAGCGCTTGTCAGGCCACGCCTGGAGTGCTGTGTACAGCTCTGGTCCCCGCTGTACAAAAAGGATGTGGACAGGCTGGAAGGGGTCCAGAGAAGGGCCACCAGGATGATCGGAGGACTGGGAAACCTGCCATATGAGGATAGGCTGGGAGAGCTGGGTTTGTTCAGCCTCGAGAAAAGGAGGCCCCGAGGGGATCTCATCACCCTGTACCAGTACTTAAGGGGTAGTTACGAAGAAGATGGAGACTCCCTTTTTACACGGAGTCACATGGAGAGGACAAGAGGGAATGGACACAAGTTGCTCTTGGGGAGATTCCGATTGGACACCAGAGGGAAATTTTTCACACTGAGGACAGTCAACCACTGGAATAATCTCCCCAGGGAAGGGGTTGACTTGGCCACGTTGGACACCTTCAAGAGTCGTCTGGACAGGGTGCTGGACCATCTTGTTTAGACTCTGCTCTTCCTAGAAAGGTTGGACTGGATGATCCCTGAGGTCCCTTCCAACCTGTGATTCTGTGATTTAGTTTACATGGGGAGGTTTGCTCCAAGCTCACAGCTACCACCTGATCTTCTCTGCTTTATGAAGCTCATATTCATCTCCTCTCGACCAGTTCGTGAGTCCAATCCCAAACGTGGGGACAAATGACCAGTCCCATACCTCCTTGGCCACGCAGCCCACGTCTGCTTCATTGCCTCCTCGCGTATCCCGCTGTAGATAACCGCAGCCGCCTTCGTCATGCCTGCGTTTTAAGAACAGTAAGCAACTGCACGTCCTGAAACGCGTGGCAGCGTGCACGGGTCCTCGCACGCCTCCGTTCCACAACTGGGGCTCGTAAAGCTATTGCAGCTACAGCATGAACCAACCCCAGCACGTGTTCCCCATCACACCGCACCGTAAGGTATCCCATTACAACCTTTTTGATAGACATCTCCCCATACACGCAGCGTGTAGAGCAACCACAAGTTTACTCCTCGCTATATCCTGCCAGCCCACCGCTGCATGACCACATCAGTGGAGGGATGCTCCCAGGGAAGCAGCGATACCCCAACGCATGAAAAACCCCACGGGCAACGCTCCACAGAGCGCCCACGCCAAAAGCCACCGACCAAACCGACGTCCCAAGCACCAACCCAGCATTTTAGGTGCCATCCCACGTTTTTACGCAACGCGGCCCGCTTTCAAAGCGTCTTTCCAATGGCAAAAGTCTGCTTGGGTTCCTGTTTTTTTTCTCAGAGTCTTAAAAATGTACCAATTAATCCCATGCGGTGGCCTGATTTCCAGAGGTGCTGGATACCTGCTTACAGCTGCGGCTAAAATCAACAAGAATGACAGATGTTCAGCAACGCTCCAAATCAGGCCATTGAGGAACCAGAGCGCATTCCCCTCCTTTTATGTACTACATATAACTGGGTTATCTAATCATGTAGGTATTGATTATTACTGTTATTACCTATTAAACAGCTATTTTCTGCTGTTGGGGTGAATATCACATTTTATTGACCTGCACGGTAACTATTAACCACCACGAAGCCACATCTAATATTTTCCCCGGGGAACAATAAATCCGGGTATTCACGGAGAGATGTCGATACGCGTAATTTTTCTTATACACATTCATTAGCGCAATCACCCTCTCGCACAAGGTTTCCCCTCCCGCCTCCGCCGAGAAGAAGTCCTCCCGGGATGCACGGCCCCGACGCACACACCCGAATCCTGCCGCTCCCCCCGTAGACGCCTCCCCGGGCCAGATCCGGCCTTTCCATCGCACGCGAGCGGAGCCCCTGCTTTGGTTTGGGAGTTATCTGCAACCCAGCCACATCGACGGAGCGAATAATTCTTTCGGATGAGGAACGCTCCGCGTACGATGTTGACATATGCTATTATTTTACATACCTATTTCAGCTTGTATGCTTATTAGAATAAGGTCTTTATGCTAATTTGTAAATCAAATTCCCATAATTCTTGGCTTACTGATGCTAAAGGCCCAGCTAAATCTTCTATGACCTTTTAGCCTGGTTAATCCTTTTACGCATGGTCGAGCAAAGAGTTTTCTTCTCTCTTCCACTCCCACGTGCCGGGGTGGGATTTTTGCACAAGCCCTCCTCTTCCTCAAGAGACCCAGGTGGGTGCGAGCCAGGGACACTGCGGGCACGCGCAAGACCAGCCCTCTACTTCGGAACATGGAAAGAGGGAAGAGAAAACGCTGCCTCTGGGTCCTTAAATACGTTGTAGATATTCATTGTTGCTATTTAAAAATCGTACAGAAGAGAGAGAGCAGCCACAATGAGAGCTGTGTTGCCAAATAGCCGCTCGTTTCCCGACGCCCAGGGCGATCCGAGCCTTCTGTAGCGTCCCTTTTCCCAGCTCCTTCCCCCCAAGCGCGGGCCGGACCTTTGGCCGGCTCTGCCCTTCCCACGTGCCGACGCGATGGGCGCCTGCATCTCATTCCCATGGAGATGCAGCATCCAAGCAAGCGCCCCGACCTCGCTCTCGAGCACCAACACCCAGTACTCAACAGCTCCCTTGGGAACGGCAGCGGCGCCGCGCACAAAACCAGGCCGGACATTTCAGGGCTCGGAGGGCTCCTTCCTAACGGGCGCGACGCTCAAGCGCTCCCGTTCCGGGGGCGCGTTTCCCAAAAGGCAACGGCAAATCCGCAAAACTTGGAGGATCTATGGGTGTTTGCACAAAGGCAGATGGTCAAGCACTTTGGAATTATCCCACTTCACGCTCCACTTTACGCTCAAGCATACTCACAAACCACTCTTCTTATTGTTTGTTTGGCTGTAAA
The DNA here is from genome assembly GCA_013400875.1 of Anhinga rufa. NCBI lineage: Eukaryota > Metazoa > Chordata > Aves > Suliformes > Anhingidae > Anhinga > Anhinga rufa. The sequence goes on along the minus strand of VZTV01044510.1, from coordinate 1,545 downwards.
TAGGTAAATGACCTGGAGTATTGATAAACTGCTGCAGAGGGCAGCACAGATCTCTTGAGCTATTTGTAGTAGATTTGTGCAAAACACAGTTTTCCTGCATGACAATAATTTTCGCATTTTCAAACACAAGCCAGCTCCACTTTTGTATACCAGGCGAGAGAGAAGTTAGAAATTCAAGAAAACACTGTGAATATTTGAGGAGTTCGTGAAGCAGCAGCACCGTACTGCTGATACGCGGCAACGGACGCGTAGCTACATATTACCTTCGGGGCTGAACGACCCCGCGTTTCTCAAAACCCCCTTAGAAAGATTTTGCTGAAAAGAAAAATTATTTTTGCTGGATTTTTAAATTTATTTTTTTTTTTAAACGACTCTTTTTAAATACGGTTATGCAAGACAACCTCCCCGGGGGACGCCTTCCCTCCAACAACCCCGCGCACCCAACATCTCCCAGCCCAAAAAAGGGCCAAACTTTTTGCTGCCGAGCGCTGCTGTGTGCAGTACTTGGCCCAGCACCCCACGGCTCTGCCCTGGGTCCCCCCGGACAGCGGTGCAGCACAGCTCCTTGCTTCCCCCCACCCCAGCAGTGACTCAGGGACTTTGGCACCCACATCAGGCTCCTTGCAAGGCAGGGGACTGGGGGGGGGGTTGGACTGGGGAGGCAATGCATTCCTCCCCAGCGTTCTGCTCAAGGAGAATAAAAAAATAAATAAGTAAAGAGAGGGAAAAAAAAACCAACCTACTTTCTGATCTGTAAGCTTTGATGGGAGCAGGGAAAGGAAGCATGAGATGACCAGAGGCAGGGAGTAAGACTGCAAGGAAGCCAAGAGCCAAAAGCAAGCATTAAAAATAAATAAATATATAAATAAATTTTAAAAGCACGAATTCTGGTCAGGAGAAACGAGGATGGGAAGGGCAGCTTCGCCCCCCGGCGCCCCACCTGGGCTCCTCTCGCAGAGGTGGCATCCCCAGGAAACCCCCTCGGGAGCCAGGGCTGCAGGGATGCCAGCACCCCAAGCAGCGTGAGCGGGAAGCAGCAACCCAGGGAGAAGGAGAGAGCTTGAGGAGGGAGAGAGGGAGGAAGGCGAAGAGGAGAAATGCCTTGGCGTGTGACGTGCATGCTAAGCAGCCCGCGCCGGTCGATACGGCAGGGGTGGCTCTCTGCAAGAGCGGGCCCAGCTTGCCCAGGAGAGAGAAGTTTGAGGGGAGATGGTGGCTGCCCATCTCCCCCAGCCCCACGCGGGTTTCACACCCCACCGGCGTCCTGCCGCAGAGCGCCTCGGTTGAAGAGGGGGGGGGACGAGGCAGGGCTGATTTAGGCACGCAGGTACCCAAGCCCCAGCCCCAGCCCCGGGTGGGCTCCGGGGCAGCGCAGAGGCGGCTACCCTCCCTGCAGCAGGGGGGTCCGTCCCTCCCTCCCTCCCTCCCTCCGTGGGTACCACCGGCGATGGCGCGGCGCAGAGCTGCGCCCGGGGGGCTGCGCGCCCTCCCGGCCCGCCGCCGCAGCCCCAGCTCCCCGGCGCAGGATGCGGCCCCATCCTCTCC